>CAJQZN010044229.1:0-18214 GCA_907164685.1 Colias eurytheme | reverse complement strand
TGGAACAATCGTATACAGCGCCACTTTGACAGTTGTCTTCCCCATTGACATCAGCATTTTGACATTTTTTCCCATTTCACTTTTCAGAAATTTCAGATCATTTGAAATGATTCAATTCAGATTTTCGGGCTTTTCTTCGTTGAAGTCTGTCAAAATAATTGTATACATTGACTATAAATAATTTGTGTGTACTCAAGCTATTATTTATTATACAAATTATTTTGTATTTCATTATTTTAAAATTTTTCATTAACAGAAGCTTGCAAAAATAAACTGATATCAACGGTTGTAATCTGTAGAATAACCATTTATATATTTAGAGCGTCATGGAAGAAGTTGATTCAATTATAATACATTTTTTGAGACAACTAAATGTGTAAGTATAAATACAATGTTAGGATTATTATAATAACTAGACTGTTATATATATTTTAAGTAACTAATTGGTTTTTTTTTTTCTTTTTAGAAATATTAACGACGACGTTAAAAATATTTGCGACATTCCAGTAGAAACTATAATTGAATCAGCAGCACAATGTATTTCCGCAATAAATCCAACCCTTAAAGTGCCATTGAAATTACCATCTGGAGTCTCTCAAAGAATTGGCGTAGCCACTCAAATTGCAACAATATGCAAGGTAACTTAAAACATAAATATCAATTTTTGCTTTATTTTTAAAGTGAAACTTTTATTACATCGTCTCAAACTTTTTGGTCTGTGTAGCGCATGTCGCGTGACGGTCGGCTGCCGAGTAGGTATAAAGCAGTGTTCGGAAAGTTTCACTTTTACCGTGGTTTCATAAAACCACACATGTTTTATACTTACACTTTCATTATTATATTTAATGTTACAGGTTCTTTTTTTAGTCTGTTAATAACCTGTATCTTGCAGGATTTAGGCTACAAAAATGATGTTGGCTATCAAACATTTTTATATTATAATGAATCGGATTTAAGACAAGTATTTATGTTTTTAATTGAAAAATTACCAAGTGAAGATAAAAAATCTGTTTCCAAAGTATCACCATCAAACAAAAAGCATTTGCTTATGCAGCAAATTAGTCAAAAAATAGCAGAACAACTTAATACAATTTGGATTCCACCAAGCTGCAATGTACCAATGAAAAAATCAATAGGAGACTATATTCATGAACAAGGTAATCATCATTCATCATCATTGTTTTCTTGCTCATAGCTTTGCTTCCATTGTTTAAATATTTAAAAAGTTTTTTACCCTTTATATTGCACCTCTAAAATGTTCAATATTTAAAGTTGAACAGTGTCAGTAATTAATTCAACTACAAATTTCCATTGCAATATATCAATTCCCAAGAATTCCATTGGTAGAGGAAATTTTCTAATATTTTGCAGTATTGCGACTGAGAGGTAGTTAGATTATAATCTAGTTTATCAATTTTATAGTGATATATAGTCAATGAATGTTCATAATAGAAATTGATATTCCAGATTATTTATCTGAAAACAAAATGGATGAAAAAGAAATTATAGAGAAACTTATGAAATTACAAAGTGTCAAACCGGAAGTGCAACATATTGCAAAAGATTGCAGTAAAGAGGATAAAGAGGAATGCATATCTAGTGAAATCAAACAGGACCTCAATAAAAGTCTAAAGGAACTGAAAGAGACAACAATACATTTGAAACAAAAATTGGATACACTAACAAGTGAAAGAAATGTTATGGAAGTTGAATTTTCTCAGGTATAGGTTTATGATGTATGAACTAAATCTATAATCATATTATAGAGCTAAAGAGTTTGTTTTTGAAGTGAAACTTGTTTATCGGGGTTGGAAAAAAATGTACTGTAACATTTTTTTGTTACACGTGACATTTTTCCGTTACCATCTTTTTCTTATCCCTACCACGCGTGTTTAGTTTAGACGTATTTGTGTAAAGTTGCATATAGTAAATTATTTTTTTTAAAAATAAGGTCATAAAGAAGTTTCACTTCTTACGTGTGTACACTAGTATACCCACACATTTTTTTTTTAATGTGCTATAATCTCAGGAACTACTGGTCCGATTGAAAAGTTATTTTGGTGTTAGAAAGCCCATTCATCAAGGAAGGCTATATATCATCACGCTAAGTCCAACAAGAGAGGAGCCACGCGGGTGAAACCGCGGAGCGCAGCTAGTATGTAATATGAACATGTTATTTTTTTTGCTGATGATTAGATATAATTACTTTTTTTTTTGTTTATGTTAAAAGGCACTAAAGAGCTGTGAACGAGTAGAGTCAGATTTCAAAAATATACAAAATGTACTGAACAGTATTGGTATTAATGATATTGAATCAGAAAATGGAGTGGACAATTTGTTGGAGAAGGTACATAAAAATATAAATATGATGCATTGTAAAGTGGAAGAGCTCACATCAAGAAATCTGTCACTAAAAGTGGACATAGATAAACTAAAAAGTGATAGAGCACTCACACAGGTATGCAATTTGTAATTTTTGCTTCAATAAAAATATCGTAATTAATAGTTAATATACTAATTTACATTTATTCTTTTATTCAGTTAGTCTTTATTTATTTCAGTCTGAAAGGAGTAAATGCAGAAAAATCTTGATAGACTTGAAGGAGAAAGCTAAAGGCATGAAGGATGAATGTGAAAATAAAGAAGAATTAAAAAACCAACTAAAAACAAAATATGAGAAACTTAAAGGAGGCAATAAAAGGTATTTTAGAAAATATTTAATACTAGCGGTCCACCCCGGCTTCGCCCGTGGTACATATTTATGTTTTCTCTACATAAGAACCATCCTCATACATACTTCAAGGAATATAATAAAAAAATAATTATCGAAATCGGTTCACCCGTTCACACGTGATGCCGTGACAACGCGAAACGGGTTTCATTTTTATATATATAGATTGATTATCGCTGATCTTTCTTATATAATTAATCATTAATTCTATGATTTTTTTTAAGGCATGTATATACAAAAAGAATTTTGGAAATCATTGGAAATGTTGATAAACAAAATATGGAGATAAAAAAAATATTAGATGATACAAGACAACTTCAGAAAGAAATAAATACACTTGAAGGGCAATTGGGCAGGTGCTTTTCTATTGCTGATGAAACCCTATTCAAGGTAACGTATTTTAAAATATACCTCTCTCTCACTATATGTATAAGTGTTTGTTTATATATTATGTAGTTTAAAATGAGGTGATGATTAATTTCAATCTATTTATATTTAGGATGCTAAAAAAGATGATCAAGCGAAAAAGGCCTACAAACTTCTAGCATTGCTTCATTCTGAATGCAACACAATTGTGTCCCTTGTAAATGAAACTGGCATTTTGGCAAGAGACATAGTGGATTTAGAAGATAACATAAAGGCTGAAAAATCTAAGCGTACTGAAGATATTTTACAAAAAATTCAGTTGGATCTCACTAATTTACAAAAAGAGTCTGCTTAATGCATTTTTTTTTTTATTAGTTGTTATTACATATTAATGAATAAATAAGTGTAATCTCAATATCCTTATAACTGTTTTAATTGTCTATTACATATTACACATTAATCATATAAATATAAATAACCTATTCTACTTTTTCTGTGGTAAAATTTCTGGAGGTATATAATCTTCATCAGATTTATTATGTGTTTTACTTTCTACTTCTTTTTTATCTTCAAGTTGTTCTTTTTCCTCTATTTGAAGATCAATCTTTTCTTCATTTTCAAAGAACCACAGCTTTTGTTCTTCCTTTTGTAGCTCTTTTTGTTTTTCTTCAATGGATTGTATCCTTTTAATTCTATCTAGTCTCTTTGTTTGCTCTTGAAGTCTGGTTTCCCTAATAATTTCCCAGTTTTGGAACATCTGTAAAGCAATCGGTTAATCAAGAAACAATATTAAAAATGTAATGAGATTGTTTATAGATTTATATAAAAAAATGACTGAAAAATGAATGGCTGACCTTAACACATGTTTTATATGTAAAAAAGCTTTTCGCGATTTATACAAAGATGGTGTTTGAGTTTTACTTGTACTTTGTACCATGTTACCACGTTTTGACCAAAATTGTAGATCATAGAATGATGTATAAAATACATTTTTTTTTTTATTAAAGAGCCACCAATTTTGTGATATATATAATGATTTGTATTTCTAAAATTCTGATTTCAATGCAAACCCGCAAAAAGATGTTTATTTTTAGACCTTTGACCAATATGCAATACTGGAATGGTGCAAATTTTAATTATTAATTCTTACCTCTTCTTGTGCAGCAATATCTTTATTTTGCGATCTATTAATTGCATTCTCCACCATGATTTTGATTGATTCTTCCATTTTATCCTCAATAATTTCTGAATTACTAAATAATGATAAACATTTTCCTAGGATCTCTTTAGAGTCTTCAGTTGATTCAGCTTCAATTAAGTTTAGCACTTCTTTATAGACTTTAAATGATGTATTTCCAGCCAGTTTTTCACATAATGCTAATAATTTGTCATATTTTTTATAGTAAAGCCATCCTAATAATTGTAAATTATTACTTGTGTTGTCCTGGAATTGTTTTGATATCCAAGCGAGAGTCTTCCCCGTTAAAATTTTAATGTCTTTTATATCAAAATGATCATCAAAGTATTCATTTCGTAAGTACTTGACTCTTATTTTAATTTCTTCCACCTTTTTATTTTCTTTTTCAGTTTTGTTCTCATCTAAAGGAGGTTTATATTCAGATATAAATTTATAACATGCATACTGGCATAAAGAGCAAGTTATGTCATTAGAATAATCTTCTTGAAGCATTATAAGTGAAGCTACATTAGATGCAAGTTCGTAATTTTGTGATGTTATCAACTTGTCCAATAACAAATTGGCTGCGAAGCAATCCAGGAATATTCCATAATTTAAGGGATCTTTTAAAATTTCAATAAGCTCTTGAATATTCCCAAAATCTAAGTAATTTCTCACAGTAGCATGATGAGTTGATTCTAATGTGTTTCCGGTATCTGCCGTCAGCCTAAGTTTATGTAACAAATCCTTAAGCTCGTCCAGATATGATGGGTCTTTTACAGCGTTAGCAAAAATATCAACATCTATAGCGCTCATAACACCTTTGGATGAATAATTCTGTTCCAAACTTGTATAAAAATCATTGAGATTTAGTTTTGTTAGAATCGGTGATGTAGTTTGTTTAATCCATGCGTTAATACATTTGTATTCGTTGGTTAGAAAAGACTGTTTCGGTATAATAATTGCCGAGTATTTAGGCACAAAATTATACCGTAGTGTTCTGAACATGTTTTCTTCAAATTTTTTTCTTTAAAAAATCCTCATGAACTAAGAACTTTAATTAAAAATATTTAAATTAAAATATGCTCACTGATACACACCTGACATATGATTTGACAGGTAATATCAGTATCACAATGACAATAATTCACAGACACAGAGCAAACATTTAAGAACAAACCACAAACTAACGATATGGCATAATAAAAATTTCAAAAAAGTTCAACTTTGGTGAGCTTTTCTGTGCTTGTTTTCAACTTGCAATAATAAAATTATTGAAATGTTTTCTTCTGTAAATAAGTAAATGTGACTCTCTGACTTATAATATTATATAGTTATCTGTGGGTCACCGTCGTGTATGAATACTGAGTATTGACATTTGACATTCGTTGTCATTCATGGAGAACTTGGCTTAGCATTGAATTGTATCCCTCTAATTTCATATAAAAATCTGATACTATTACATATAATAATTTATGCTAACAATATATAATATGGTTATGCGAACAGTTTTTCCATAAAAGTAAAACTAATTTCCTTGGTATTTTATTTGAGAACCATGTGTGTTTTATGCAATAACATTTTAGATACCCACGTCACTAGAACGAGTAAATTTTAGCTTTCAAGACTTAAAAGATTAGCGCCGTATGAGATACAGCATAAATTAATTATGGGTGATTTGTATTTTGCTGTAGTTTGTTCATCAAACATGAACAGAAGTATGGAAGCCCACGCATTTCTTGCGAAAAAGGGCTTCAAAGTAAAATCATTTGGAACTGGTGAAAAAGTTAAGTTGCCTGGAACCTCTGCAGATCGACCTAATTGTTATGAATTCGGTGTACCTTATGATGATATTTATAATGATTTATTGGAAAAAGATAAGACTTATTATACACAAAATGGATTATTGCATATGCTTGATCGAAACCGACGCATAAAACCTAGTCCTGAAAGATTTCAAGCATCAACTGAAACATTTGATGTTATAATTACTTGTGAAGAGAGAGTATATGACCAAGTTATAGAGTGGTTTGTTTCGAGAAGGTCAGTTTGCAATCAGCCAGTACACATAGTTAACATTGATATTCAAGACAATCATGAGGAAGCAACTATAGGTGCCTTTCTTATCAGTGATATGGTTACAAAAATGTCTCAGAGTGATGATTTGGATAATGACATTGATGAGCTGTTGCATGACTTTGAATCCAAGTGTCAAAGACCAATTTTGAACAGCATTATGTTTTATTGACATAATTTGGTGATTGATAGGAAGCCTTTAAGTTCCAATAGTGTTGTAAAGAATGACAATTTTCACATGAATAAATGAAATGAATATCTTATTTGGCAAATAAGTGTATATATTTTTTTAATAACTCAGGCCCCGGAACCACAGACAATAGAAAATCTATTGTGTCGTGGACCGATCGGGCCGCTTGGGGCTCAATGGGTTATCTGTATGTTATTTCATAGATGCAAGAAGAATGCAATGATGAAGCTCTTTGTAAAGGATGAATGCCGAGGCCAGTGTTGACTATAATAAATGGACTTCCCAATTTTATGTATTTTTTATTTATTTTCAAAAATGTGTACCTTCCATATCCTATGAACAGTAGGTTTAAATAGAGATGTGTTTCTTATAATTACAAATGATTCTCAATCATGATATCTTTAAGTTTCAAGAAGACCTTCTCCTTATCAGGAAGTAGGTAATTATAATAATCAAAAAGAGAAGTGTGATGTATACAAAAATTCAGTGTATTTTATTAATAATTTATTAGTACATATTTTGGTATGTTGATTAATGACTTTTTACAAAGAACTCAAATTTGAAGTAAATTTAACATGCTTTACTTCGTATTCCATACTAGCTGCTGGCACTGGCTTCATCCGTCTTCATCTGGTTTCATCAAAATTTATTTCAAATGGTTAAATAATTTTCAAAATTGGTTCATTCATATTATATAATTTTGTATTATATTTAGTGTACTTAATATAAAAAATGCTAGCCGCCTTAGGTGTTTTTTTTTAATTCTAAATAATCTATACTAATATTATTATAAAACTGAAGAGTTTGTTTGTTTGTTTGAACGCGCTTATCTCAGGAACTGGCTCCGCTTCTGTTGGTCTTAGCGTGATGATATAATACATAAAGCCTATAGCCTTCCTCGATAAATGGGCTATCCAACACCGAAAGAATTTTTCAAATAGTAGTTCTTCAGATTAGCGCGTTCAAACAAACAAATAAACTCTTCATCTTTCTAATATTATGCCGGCTGTACACACTCGCCGAGACACACCGAGACAGGCCGAGAACGAGTATGTACATGGTGCATTCGTCTTGTCTCGCACTCTCGTGTCTCGCCTCGGCTGTCTCGGTCGCTGGTCGGTTTTTTGCGCCCGAGTCAAAGGGTCTCGTTGAGTCTCGCGAGGAAAACGAGAGCGAGCATGTACACACTCGTTCAGTTAGTTGCTCGCTGACGTTATTTATGAACGCATGTGTTTCACTATGTGGTCTAATAAGAGCGTTTTCACATTATCCGATCCGATATCGGATATCGGAAGCCGATAGCCGATATCCGATATCGGAGGGAAGTAAAATGTATGAAATATGTGCCTGTCTTTCACATTGTCCGGTCCGATATCGGATATCGGAGCCGACACCGATATTCCCAGTGGCTATCGGACGATAATGTTCAGTGTTGCCAACTCAATTTTCGAAAAGGCAGTATACCAACAGCAAAAAAGCACTAGTTTGTGTATTTTCAGTCTTATAGGGCGCTCAATCTTTAAAAAAATTCTTTGCTTTTAACCTAAAACCCTTTCTATTAAAAGAAACCTTTTTTTATTAAGAAAACACACATTTAAGTATTTATAGGCATTTAAAATACGATTTATACGGCAGGTTTTTATATTTGCCGTATTAAAATATACGACAATTGGCTGAACTGAAGTAAACAAAAATATATTGCATTCTTAAATTCAAATATCTATCTTCGAAAACATTCGTGTCTATCATCTTTATTTTATCTCATTCTGCCTCGCTCCTCCTACTCGGATGTTGGTTGTGCTGTTTATTGTATTGTTGTCATTGAGTGCTTTGTTTTTAACCGACTTTCAAAAAAAGGAGGAGATTTCACACCGATTTTATTTTTATTTTGAATTTACAACAAAAAATACAAAGTTTGAAAACTCTTAATTCTAAAATAATTGTTTATGACAATAAAATAATTTATGTATCTTTACTTACAGGAAATTACAACAATCATATTACAAATATATTTGAACGAGTGACAATATTATTATAAGGATATTACAGTGTAATAAGAAAAAGAAAAGAAAATGTGAACAAAGATTGTATCACTTAATAAATTTATCATAGGTACTACATGAACTTTTATAAATGTATGTAGTGAAAAAATGACTAAATGACTAGGTACGTCTTGCTAAAAATACATTTAATAGATTTTGAAAGGTATTTACTAATATGTATTACCATAGACAAATATAAATTATATTCGTCCATGGTATTACTAAAACTATTAACTAATAGTAGGTTGTAGTAGGTATTGATATAAATTTATTTAATTTATATTGTGTTAACATAAGTATATTATGTTATACAAATGACCGATATCAAAACTATTTAGTAAATAGCACATCTAAATAATATGCAGTAATTTGTGATATCAAATCTTTTTTTACATTTTACTTTTCTTTTTTGAAGTTGTTTTTCTTTATCGTACTTAGTTATTTTTAATGTACATGTACAACTATGATTTATAACATTTGTTTTTTTTTTAATTATACCTTTTTTAATCAACTGGCAATTTAGTTTAGTTTTCTCTAAAAATTTCTGGCAACACTCATGATGATATCGGAACGATTTTATCGGACAATGTGAAAGGGCAAATTGTATCCGATATCGGATATCGGCTATCGGCGTCCGATATCCGATATCGGATCGGATAATGTGAAAACGCTCTGATGAACGAGAATTACAGTTTTTGGAGTGCTATCAAACAGAACCTTTTTTATGGAACTTATTTTTTATGGATTTATTTTAAACTAGCTTTCCGCCCGCGGCTTCGCCCGCGTTTTCAAAGAAAAACCCGTTCCCGTAGTTTTCCGGGATAAAACTATACCAATCCTTTCTCGGGTATCAAAATATCTCTATACCAAATTTCATGCAAATTGGTTCAGTAGTTAAGGCGTGATCGAGTAACAGACAGACAGACAGAGTTACTTTCGCATTTAAAATATTATTTTTATTTTTATTTATTTATTCTTCATTGTATACACATCAAGGAAATACAAAAATGAAAAAAAACACAATAAAAGATATACAATGGGCGGCCTTATGGCTATAAGCCATTTCTTCCAGGCAACCGTCGGGTAAAGGATAAAAATATAATAACTTCGGTAGTATGAGCCAATAGTTATCATGAGTAATAAATATTTAACCAATAATATATATGTATAGTAACACATATACATAAATATTATACAGAATATAATAATCACATACATACATACATACAGATACAAATATACATACTTACATACATACAGATACAAACAGCAATACGATAATTACATAAATACTACAATTAGAGGGAAAGGTAATAATCTTTCAGCATTTTCTTGAAAGAGTTTATTGTTTGAGCACAACGAATTCTCTCAGGTAGGTTGTTCCATAAACGGATTGCAGTGACAGTGAAGGAGGAGGTGTAATATTTAGTTGAGTGTATAGGGAAGCTAAGCAAAAGATTGTTGGAAGATCTAAGAGAGTAGTAGGTATCAGTTGCAAGGAAGTTGAAATTAGATTTTAAGTAAGAAGGGGAATTAGGACAGAAAAGAATTGAGAAGAGAAGGTTGAGGACATGCATATTCCGGCGTGAACGGATTGGCAGCCATTTAAGTTTCTTACGATACTCGGAAATATGATCAAACTTTTGCAACCCATAAACAAATCTGATGCAAATATTTTGGAGCCGTTCGAGTCGATTAAGACGATACACAAAAAAAAATCCACTGCTTGGCGGGCGGAGTCTAATAGCTCGCTATCGCGAACGCGGGTGTGCGCGAAGTCATTCTTGCAAACTCGCCGCGCTGCCGCTGGCCGACTCGGGACAAACATGTATGGAGTCGTCATACAGTTTTAATATTCTTATACATATATTTAATTGTTGATTTATTGGTTTTATTTTCTTGCTTATAAACAAATAATCTTCTTTTTAACAACTACTTAGACATTATTAATAATTATTATTATTTCGTAATGTTTACTTTATTACAAAATAATACAGGTTATAAATAATCTTTAAAATAACAAAAAATATTGTTACTCTGAAAAAATGAAATGGTACTCAATAACGCGGACTACTGAATGGATTTAGATAGAATTTGATGCTGACGTAGATATTACGTCATGCCCAGAAATGAAAGGTAATATTTCTGAAAGAAGTTATAAACCCTAATTCTTCTCAGTCAAAGTCAAGAGTGGAAGATATCACTAATACAGTAAAACTGATGCGAAACTTTGGATGTTAATTTGTATATTTTTTTGTTAGTTGTTACTTAATCACGTCAAGACTACATTACCAATTTTGATAAAATATAGCTAATTGCCTGGATTTACACATAGGATACTTTTTATCCGAACTGAACATTTCTGTGGGATAAGACAGGATTCACGATATAATCTAATTCCACGCGGGCAAAGCCGCGGTCGGAATGATATTCTTTTAAATAAAAAAATTGTTTAAAAAAACACACAAAATTTATTTTTTGCACTCTATTATAATTGTAATTATTCATTACAAATAATCAAAATAAAATAGCCAGAACAAAGTTAGGCCCTGGTAGGGTAGGTAGGCAGGTACAGCAATGTGAGACGAACACTGGCTTATTTATACCAATAATAATGTATTATAAACATTAAATTAAGTTTACTTTCTAACAACAAAAATACATAATATTAGCTAATGTGAAAGCGAATCAACCAATCATCCCACAAAAATGAAATGTGCACACAAATATTCATCCAAATCGGTTCATGTCATTAGGAGGAGTGACTGCAGCGCCATCTTCCGGGCCCAATTGTGTTTCCAGATCACCCAGGAACTCAATTTAATATACTTACACAAAATTTTTCGAAATGAAAACTCACATTACTATGTAAATATGAATGAATATAAACCTGTTTTATTACTATCTAAACAATTTCCCGCACAGGTGTAGTAAGTATAAATGAAATAAATATCAACATCAAATTCTTTATACAACATACTTATCTACCACCTTCTAAGAAATGTAATTCTTGAAATTATTTCGTATTTTTTTTAAATATAATACTACTCCAATGAGCTCCTGTTCCATATTATGTCCACCATACTTCCACTAAGTTCACCATGATTTTTTATTTCTTTGCACTTTGTTGCTTTTTGCTAAAAATGGAATCATGCGATAAAACCAGTAGAGCTTTGATAACATACATTTTTGACTGAATAAAGGTACTTACGAAGGAGTGGATTCACATTGTGAACCATCGGTGGGTTTATTTTCCTTCTGGATTCCGGATTTCTGAACAGATTATTTATGCTATAAATGAAAAAATCTTACACATTCGTTATGTACTTAAAACAGGGGTACATATCAAACATCGTCTATAATACAATTATCATCAAATTTAAAATAAAACCAACTTACTTCATTAATTTGTTCCAATTGTAAGCATTCTTTTTCCTCCAACATTTATGTTTCTTCTTCTTATTTTCTTTATTGTCCCCATTTGTCTCATTTTGTCTTATCGTGTTGTCACCCTTGTTTACGATTGCGCGAGCGACACAAGTTCCCCGTGTGACGGCCGTAGCGGGAATGACTCGTGCAGCGATCGGGGTAGGAAGGTACAGGGCGGCTCTCGCTATATTGGCTGGTCGCGCGCTAATTTCAAGTATTTCTTGTTTATTTCAAAACCATCGCATATTTCAAAATTCTAACACGGTAGACGTATAGGTTGTATATTTTATAGTTAATATCCAAAGAGTCGTAACTTTATGTTTGTTATTTTGAAGATGCCAGAGATTAAAAAAAAATAACAATGCTAACTTTGTATTTTTTTTCTATCGAGAAAATATCATGGAATCATGTTTCTAAAACGGTAGACGTATTGTGTTACTATTGAACTTTCTTGTCAAGAATTTTCATCACGACAACTTTAATAATATAAAAATTACGAAGGTTTGAAAAGGGCCGTAAATGTTAGAAAAATTAATTCATCACCTTAAGCTGCTCTTCACATAAGTTTGTGTAGCACGCATCAGCATAATCCATATTAGTATGGATTGGCCAGAAGGTTCTGCCACCAACTCAGCCAATTGATTTTCCATTTTACTTCTGAAACAAAGAAGCGTTTCTATTGATTCCTTAAAAATACAATAAAATACATTAACTATTCAGGAAGTTTTTATATTTATTTCCCTGTTTCTACTGCGGTGCATAGTAATCATCCACCATCTTCTTTTTCTCCATGGTTTGAGAATTTTTTGTTTTATAGTTAATGTTTAAAAAATTATAATAGCTCACGGCACAAAGACAAATAGCAGCAGCTATTTCGTACGTCCATTCTCGTGTAAGTCTCCAGTTCAAATGTTAGAACGAGTGTGTACAGGCATGCTCTCGACGAGAGTCTTTTCGGCCGAGGCTCTCGACGAGAGGCTCTCGACGAGTGTGTACAGCCGCGGTTAGATGGAACATTACGAAATTTGGAAATAATGCAACTTTTTTAACGGTATTTTATGACAGATAGACTACGATCTGTATTCATTACACCATTTATACCTACTAGCTCCTTGACTACGACAGTTGACTGTTGCTTATAGCGGATATGTTTTGAATAATTTAAATCTTAAAATTAATTAATGAACTTTCCATAATATTGAAATTGGGTATATACCCATAGATACCTACCATAAAGTAACTGTGTGATACTATATAAGTAAATATTATCTGCGGTGATACCTTTACAAATTTGACAGTTGGGCTACTGAGTATGACATTGACATAAGAATCACAAAAGTCAAAACCCTAACCTCTTTTTAAATTTTAATACAATAAACAATTCTATTTTTTTCTTGATCCTAGGCTCTCTAGGTGTATTCTTTTGATTTAACAATGCTTTTCAATTGATTGTTCATATTAACGTAACTCACTAAAAATGAATTTCTTATTAAAAACATTTGGGATGCTAAATATCCGTGTATCTGTTCATAATTTGCACACTACAGTACCTACTGCTGCATGGACTAAATCAGATATCCCCCAGAATTTTATTAGATACAACAAAAAAATATATCCACCTCAAGATCCCAATGAGGAACCAAGGCCGGCTGTGAGTAGACGATAACTTTACATTATTCACATTTAATATTGTACGATTCAATTCCTATAAAAAGTTTTTTATTTAATATTCATAAATTTTTAGTTTGTTTGTCATCAAAAAACAAACATTAAATACAGCCCAGAAAAGCTATGGTACATTGCTGCTTTTGTAAGAGGAATGACAGTAGATGAAGCTATAAAGCAATTGAGTTTTGTACATAAGAAAGGTGCAGGTTTTGTGAAAGACGCAATACTAGAGGCACAAGAACTTGCTGTTTCTAAACATAATGTGGAATTTCGGAGTAATTTGTGGATTGGTATGTATCTGTCGTGGCCATATCGTAAATTTGCTCATTTCATGATATGATTGGCCATTTCACGAAATGGTCGCATTTCGTGAAATGGCCAATTTAGTTTGGCCACATCATGATGTGGCTTGAGCAGATAAATGATAAGAAATCGTTTCATGATATGGCCACCTAAACGCGCGGTTTTTTCATGAAATGATCAAAATTATTTGATCATATCGTAAAATAGTTACATTAATCATTGGTAGAGGCGCTGCTAGCTCTATGTTTATATGATAAGATGACGGCCGCTGGCGAAAATTTAATTATTCGCAGTTAAAAACTTCATAATTCGTTTAATAACAATATGAAGAAAGTCATAGCAAAGAATTTACGACGGTTCGAGTACTATGGAGAATGTGGATATCTTATATACATATATTGAAGAAAAAATGCGTCTTAAATAAAATAATTTAAGACGCATTTTTTCTTTTAGGATATATATTTATATATCCTACTATAGTATTATAATTGTTTGTTTTTTAAAAAGCGATCCGCTTCTGGCACTCGCCGGTCGCTACCGGCCGCGGCACGCTCGCTTTGCTCGCTCGGCTCGTGCGTTGTTTATCAAAGTCTAACCTAACCTAACCTAAATGTTTTTTATTGCAAAATCGATTCGTTTCTAGCATTCGCCGGCCGCTGCCGCGGCACTAACTTAAATGACATTAAACAAGTTTTTAGAATATTCTGAATTTTTTTAATATTTTATGGACTCTTTATATTTTATACGATCTGGCCAAATGTGGATGGCCAAATCGTGAAACGTTGACGATTTAACGATCTGATCAAACTATGTTGGCCATTTCATGAAATGCGACCATTTCGTGAAATGATCGATCATATCATGAAATGAGCAAATCTACGATATGGCCACGACATATCTAGTTCAGGCCGTTACATTTACAATTTTACTAAGTACAACTTATATCAATCAAAAACAAATTAAAAATGTATTTCTTTTTATTAGCTGAATCATTCAGTGGAAAAGGTAAAGTTATGAAGGGCATAAGGAGACATGCAAGAGGAAGACTAGGTGAAGTGCGTTACACATATAGTCATTATTTTGTAAGACTTGAAGAAGGAAAGCCTCCTGAAGATTACTACAAGACAAATCCATTAACGCCCCAACAACAACTTGATAAGTGGCTTGAACAGATGAGGATGAGGAAAATAATAAATTCCTTTTAAATTATACTAGTGTACTTGTAGTTTATTGATAAGAAATAAATAATAATTAGTTATTTTTATTTGTTTTTATTTTTATTTCATTGCTGCACTCATGGCTACTCAGTAATAATGCCCGTAATTACTCTTGCTCAGTCTGAAATCATAAGATTGTGAATCAACGTTCGTAGCTCAAATTCAAGAAAGTACAATGTCATTTTTACCTGTTATCTAAACAAGGAAGCTTGTTTTCGCATCTTCAAAAGTTACACAAAGGAGGGTTTGATTTCTTAATAAAAATTTTTCAATATCTAAAAGAATATATTTCATTAATAAGATACATGTTTCAATAAAAAGTGTATAAAATATAATATTGTAGCCTTATTAATACAACATTTATATAAACAAAATTTTAACTTATATCTAAATTGTATAAGTACATACTGGCAAATTTATTAATTGTTAAATAATACTCAGAAAAATTAAATCATACACTCAATGAAGATCGAGTTTCTTTCTTCTTAGGAACATATCCATACAAAAATATAGAACCAATAACAAACATAGTTCCTAATGCAAATTGAATTGTTAAGTGGAAGTCAAATATGTACATTGAGGCAACACAAGATATAATAATAGCTACAGATGTAGCAAATCCTTTTAGGATATTGTCAGCATATTTCACAACAACCGCTACAATGAGTCCACCAGCTGCTTGCAAAACGACTAGATACCACACAAAACCATCAAAGCCTCTGAGTAAATCTGTTATAGATCCATTGTTATTGATAAGGTAAGTTATAGTACCAAAAGGTAAGGATAATAAACTCAATTGTACATTTCTCATCCACACCTGTAAATAAATATCTTAATTATTATTATAAAAGATGTTAAATGATCTAATAATATAATTTGTAATTTTTGCTATTAACAATGCAATATATTGTAATATAGAGGAATCAAATATTTTGCCAAATCTATGCAATCTGCCTCAACATAAACATGATTTGTCAAAATATGAAATGTTCACTGTATTTTTTAAAAAGAGGGTAAATTTAAAATGTTACACATATCTTAATACCATGATCAAGAATTTGAAACAAATTGATGACAAATACTCACTGATATATCAGATTCCTTCAGCACTTTTTCAAAATATATACCAGCAAATCCAGAAATAAAACAGGCTGCCAATGCTGCACCAAAACCAAGAACTTTTGATTGTTTTTGTAAGTTTGATGAAGAAGTTGCTTTAGAATCTGTTGACGAAAGTTGTACTAATGCAACACCAATAACTAATAAACCTAATGCACCCCACTGCCATCTTTTTAGTCTTCTTTTTAATACTATTACAGCGAAGAAGGCGGTTGTCAACAACTTTAATTGATATGTAACCTATAAAAAAATATATTAAGATTATTATTACATATATGAACTATGCGTATAAGAGTTATAAAATTGTAGTAATATACATATTAGACTCTTTAACTTGTGTTTACATATATTTAATATTCTTGGGTTGACCTTAAATACTAATCTGAAAAACAACTGGTACAAATTTACACAAATGTAATAGTAGATAGCCCACTTATTGAGGCTATTTACTATGACACATCATGCTAATATTTGTTGAGATTAATATTGATAAAAGGTAACTTAAATTTATTTTTAATAAAAAGACTATTTAAAATATAAAAATTATATGGATAGACAAAATATGTGGCAATTACCATACAAAAATTACTTACAATGAGACATTTTTCTTTACCAGAACATATATTGATAACAGATAGAAAAAACTGCATTTTATTCAATCCCATGTGATTATAAAGGGTACTATATAATATGAACTCACAGACACAGATAGCAAGATTATAAATGTCCAAGGTATTGAATACCAGGAATTTACAGTTTACAGTACATATTGTTTACATCTTCCTATATTGTAAAATACAACACAATACATAATTATTTACCTGATAAGTAGCTGCATCCAAATTTGATGCAGAGACATATAATAAGTTGTTTTGTACTATATATAAAAATGATGGCACACAGACACGTAAAGTGTCCTTTATATTCAATATCACTGTATTGTACATTGTTTGTGCTCCTTTCCGAACACTCCCATTTTCTTGTATTACCAAACAAATACATATTGCAAGTTTCAATACTTCAGCCATTAACACAGCTGAAAATTTTAATTCTTATATATATCTATGTACAATGAAATGAAATAAAACTGTCATACAGTAAATATATAAATCTTAAAAAGATTTTTAGTTAAATTATTTGTTAAGTGTTTTTTACCGGCAGCTGATGAAAACATGACAACATCTCGTGTCCGTGCATATCTCATACTCAAGCCCAAGGCTGCATTTTGTATTGTCAGTATAACAAGACTGACATACTTTATGTAGCCTGTAAAAGATTATCATATGTTATTACATTGTTGGTCACAATTCATTAAAGTAGGAAATAAAATTGTTGAATTTGTTGATTAAATTAAAACATCAAAAACTAGCATGAAAATTATCACAAGATTTTAATCAAGATTTAATCTTTTGACTTATAAATGTACTTAATTATTTTTATCTATTTCTTTCAATTCAAAAAGATAGAAACTTTTTTACCATATTTAACTTGCTTATTGGGAGAATAACTTTTGTCCTTTTTATTTTCGCTGTCCATTTCGTCTGAATTGAGTTGAGTTTCGGGTGTTATATCGTCACCCTCAACTTCGATTTCTTCCTTTGATTCCTGTGTTTCCTGTAGATTGATGTCATTTGAAGACTTCATAGAAGACTAAATATGGGGTCACCTTTCCTACTTGAAATGATAAAAAAAGACTACCAAGTTCAATGGCATGATATTTTATTTTTAGTTATTCATGTGCAATTCATTAATGATAAAAATTGACAAAAATAATAGTGCGTTTATTCTGGTCTATAAAGTGGTTAAAGAATATTATTTTAAAAACTTTATGATTAATTAAGGTAATTTTATGCACTTATTATTAGAATTTATTAAATATATTTGTTATAATTATAG
>CAJQZN010044228.1:0-43147 GCA_907164685.1 Colias eurytheme | reverse complement strand
TCTTCAAGTTCTCGAAGTTAACATCGATTCATTGCATGTTTGTTTTACATTTTTGTTTCGAGTACTTCAGACGTCAATAATTATAGAAGAAAGCTATTTATTGATGCCTACAATAAGTTCAGTGTTTAACCGGCGTTTCAAAGAAAAAGTGATGAATGTAAATTTGTAAAAAAAAGACATGAATGAACAAATGACTTTGAATCATGCAACACTGATGATAAAAATAGTGCATTTCTGCATAATAATGTTCCACACAATCGCTGTGAGACGTCAAATCGTGCATTCATTTTAGTAGAATCGGAACGCAAAACGAAACCCTACCATTCTACCATTTTTTAAATTACGTTCGTCATGCCGCTCCCTCAACATATCCTCTTTTCAATAACAAAAAGTAACTGGTTGTAAAGAAATTTGAATTTGGAATTTTTTATTCTAAATTCAAATCTTGCGCCTTTGTGATTCTTTGTTCGATTTGTTTTTTTGTTAGCGCTCATTTATTGTGAGATTTACATAAAATTTGAGTGACGTACTGTTAAGAAGAACATTGGATTGATACAAAATGAAGTAATGAAAAGTTTTTAGTACTAAAGATAAAATTGTAAGAACTGACGATGTTACATCTATACTAAATACTAATAATATAAAGCCTAAGAGTTTGTTTGTTTGAACGCGCTAATCTCAGGAACTACTGGTCCGATTTGCAAAATTCTTTCGGTGTTAGATAGCCCATTTATCGAGAAAGACTATATATAGGCTACATATTATCATCTCGCTAGGACCAACAGGAGCGGAACAATGCAGGTGAAACCGCAGAGCACAGCTAGTTAATTATATGAAGATACCAGAATGAAGAGGCTTAGCGATATCTTACGAGCAAAAAGCGACTTTTTGTAAAAAAAAACTTGTACAAAGCTTACTATGGAAAGTTCAGCTGTGTTAGTTTTAGGATTAAGTTCCCCTTAAATTTAACTCTTTTGACTATTTTAATATTTCACTATTTTACACAGCGAGGGTGTAGGCGGTTAAAGGGTTAGTTTTTGGATGCGGGAACATAGAATCTTTTGATTGAACAGTGCGTTGACATTTGTTGAGTTTTTATTGTTCAAGTTTTAATATAGATTATTATTATGGATGTTTTTTGTTGTGGAGGGGTTTGTCGATTGATGAATACTGAGTTTTGGTTAAAGTGAATTAAATTTAATTTTTAATATTGAAAGGTTTTCTAAGTCTATTTTGGGAATGACGAAAATAAACATCGTTGGTTTTTAACAAGTTTTGTTACAGGAGTTAAAACACGCTCCTGTTAGCGTGATGTATAGCCTATAGCCTTCCTTGATAAATGGGCTATCTAACACAGAAAGAATTTTTCAAATCGGACCAGTAGTTCCCGATATTAGCGCGTTCAAACAAACAAACTCTTCAGCTTTATAATATTAGTATAGATACCAAACAAAAAATGTGTAGGTACCTACCTATGTACATAGTTATCATGAAAAAACAGTAACGTCTTTATTCCGACTTATAAAACAGGAAACATTTTATAGAAAATTAGTTCTATTTTAATTAAATTCCTACATCTGGGATTTTGATGATGCAATAATGATAAAACCATGAATCTGTGTTACTCATTTTAAAAGCAACTGATATAGATGTTTTCATAACAGTATAAACTTTGGAATTACTGAAATTTTTCTTAAAACTAAAAATAATTAAATAAAAAAAAAATATGAGAAAACTGTATTTCTAGTAAAAACAATGCAAAGCGTGGAGTATTTACTACGTAACTGCTGAACCTGTTTTGAGGAAATGGAGTGTAAAGTAATTGATTACATTCGATGAGTTATTAGCTATTAATACGTATTACGATCTTATTACAATGTTTTTTTTTTTGAAAAATGCTGAAAGTATTTATTTATTTATTTATTATTTATAACTTAACCTGTCTTAAGTTTAATTCTTTAAAGATAATCTGTGGATCTTACAAATAAAGATTTTTATACAAAAAAAATCTAATACCTACATAATATAAATACTACATAAATTTTTCAGCAGACTATTAATAACAAATACCAAATCGTCAAAACTCCCGAGTTTTTTTTACAATAAGAAAAAGAAACCCTTCAAAATTGAGGTCAAACAAGAAATGTATGGAGGAAACAATTAAAATATGAAGAAAAAGCAATTCAGGGTGAATGTCCGCAGGATGCAGTTCTTATCGCGAGCTTCGATGTACATTGCGCTATTTGTATGGAAATAATAATTATTGATCTAACTATGGCCGTAAGTTATCTATGTGCTATAATTTATAGGTTTTATTGTAAAATAGGTAATGAGAAAAAAAAATAAAAAGTGTAGATAGTAGATACTTTTGTATCCCTATACAAAAGTTGTAAAGCAAACAAAAACGAAAAAAGCTGTGCTTAAATTGATAAAATTCTACAATCGATCAGACGTTATAAGTGATAGAGCCTTTCTATCCTTTCTATATCTAATCTAAGCTTTTTAAAAGTTTAATTACAACGTAAAAAATTTCATACATTCAGCCAAAATTCAAAAAGCTCTACCAAAATGAATAAAACTTTTACGCCAATCTCCATTTAACATAAAATCAAAAAGCTCTACTAAAACTGATAGAGCTTCCACCATTCTCCACATAAATAAAATTCACACACGGAAAAGCTAACCAAAATGCGATGAGACTCAGCAATGTACATCAATCGTTTCACATTACAGGATGTTCATCATAATACGGTTGTAAAGCTTACACATGTGTCTAACTTACACAGATGTTGTAATTCAATTTACCCTTTTTAATGTTTTTTATTCTTTTAGTAGAGAGGTAAGGTAGGTAAGTATTTAAAATATGGATTATGGACATTAAAATACATAATATATTTTTTGTTATTATGTAGTTCTACTACATAATAAAATAATAATTATGTATGTTTGTTTTTATTCTTAGCTAATTTTCTGGGTATTAGTACCTAATGCTTCAAATAATTGACATTTTTTTTAAATCAACAATATCCAAAACACAAAAAATATACCGGCCGAATTGAGAACCTCCTCCATTTTTTTGAATCGGTTAAAAACACGTAAATTTTATTATTTTCCTATAAGAAAAATCATAATAACAAAAAATATACATAAGTACATTTTAATTTTTAATAATAAAAAAACGAATATCCAATATTTAAACAATATTTATAATAACTAGAAAGCAACAGTTGATAAGACTTAATTTATGACTTGTGCAATAAACGAGCGAACATTTTACAGTCTGTATGTTTCAATTATTAACTATTTTAACATCTCCTAAACTAACTCGTAAAACTACAATAGTTCTGAACGGTTCGTAGGAAAATTTATCTCAATATAGGTAAGTTATTATTTAGGAAGTAATTAAATTTTGATCTGTTTGCAATATTTTTGATTATTTCAACATTTGAGTTCTAAAAAATTTGAATTTAGAATGAAAATATGAATGAAGAACGAAATTATCTAATTAAGAACGAACTATAGGTACAGCTACATTTTTGGATTTCGAACCCTATCGAATTTTTCTATATTTCAAAATCGAATTATTTTGAAAATGAATTCTAACTTCGTAACTACGACAAATTTAATCAATTTTCGAAAAAATGCATTATTCCAATTTCGAACGCGAACTCAACAATCGAATTCGAAATTCTAATTTCGAAAACTCGTTCTAATTTCGAATGTCGACAAATAGGTGGTAAGTGATCGTATTTATCAATTTATGACGTTTCGGGGTAGCCGCCGCAGACGCGACATGTCTGCTATTTGCGGCATACAACGGGACTGTTACACGACGTTACGCGCTTTTTGTCACGCTGTTATGTCATGAATCATTACGTATTTGCAATACATACTATATATTATACTAATATTATAAAGCTGAAGAGTTTGTTTGTTTGTTTGAACGCGCTAATTTCGGGAACTACGGGTCCGATTTGAAAAATTCTTTCAGTGTTAGATAGCCCATTTATCGAGGAAGGCTGGCTATATATCATCACGCTAAGACCAACAAAAGCGGAGCCACGCGGGTGAAACCGCGGAGCGCAGCTAGTTATAATATAAACTGAAAATTTATGAATTTCAAGTTACTTTAGTTACAAAGTTGAGGCTTGATAAAGAATAACATAAAATAGTTACTTTGTTCTAGATGAAACAAAATACGAGAATAACTAACCAGACGAACAAATATGCTTTTGTCGACTAATAAATAATTAATTCATCTTATTTAATCCTGGAAAACGGTTCCAGGATAAGCGCGATGCGTGTCGCCTAAATAATGGCCAGACGCATAAATAACAACAATATTTCGCACTGAGAATAGTGTATAATATTAATTAACCTGCGCGCGCGCATCCCATATTAATCGTGTTCTGGCGGAATGCGCACCTGCCGCTGCTCTTGTTTCTTTGTCATATTGATACAATTTTTCATAGATCAATAATTGTAAATTAGAGCATTATATGAATTTGAAATTGAATACGAATAGCAATTTTTCATAAGTCCCACAAAAACTTGAGAATGTTTGTCAGCTTGCCATGCTTAGAATTTATACATGCTCGGAATGTTCAGACTTCAAGTTAATAAAGAACACATAAGGCATTTATTTTATTTGCTCAATAATACGCAGCTTGAAGGAACCCGCAACATTGTCATAAAAAGAAATGAAAAATATAACAAGAAAGTTATCTTTGTTATAAACCAAACCGCGATAAAAAGCTCTCCAAGCTCGTAATAAATAAGCGGAAAGAAAATGAACAAAAATTGTTTTTTATAATTCATTCCACAATAAAAGCTGAACGAGAGAGGATCAATAAATAATCATCCGTGTATCATCAGTAAGAAAAGCGAAGCACACAACTGCGCGAGCGCAATCTTTAATAGACTACGCGGAAAGCGAATCTATAAATTGCATTTTTCGCAAACGCATAAAATAACGCACTATTGCATTGTAGAGCAGACAATACGCCTCTCCCGCTCCCGCCAATACGTCCCTCTCACTTGTGCGCACGCGCCGATATCACACTTCGACAAAAACGATACAACGATATTCAACTAATCTCCGATTTTAACTTCTATCCACTGATTCTACAGTCCATTTTCACGTAACGTTTAACATAAAAATACGCCTTTTGTATAATTAAGTATGCAATTGCGTGCGACGTAGCTGCGATACGTGATGCTATCTCGCTCTCGCGCCGTAGCGCCGTTCCGCTCGTACGCATGTCAATGCAGTTTATTGTAGACATTAATGTCTCTGATTACAAATGTAAATTTTCAGCTCGCGACGGCGTTGGTCGGCTTTTTTCTCTTCGATTTCTCTTTATGGTATTAAATTGTAGCAGAATTAATAGCCGGCATTTACGCTTTTAGAATGTTTATTTCTTGAACTAGGTAGGTACCTATTGTTTCTCGATGTGTTGCGGAATTTGTTAATCGCCGAACTGATCTTTCCGTCCGTACTGCATCACGTCAAACAAAGATTAGTATTTTGGCTCGCTGAATGATTTAAGCAAGTGCCTAATACTCAATTGATTTATAGTATAAACGTAAATAATCCGCTTTGATGTGGAGACGATAGAACAAATTCTGCTCGTGACAAAAGTATATTAAATAATAAATGCACCGCTTACCTATTATTCGCACAACACTTATTTATCAAGTGTGTCCAGTGTAAGTTGATATATCCATCTTGTCAGTTTGGTCTAAGCTGTACGAGGCGGAGGGCGCATCGTGGTTCTTCAAGAACTGGTCAGTTTCACAACGGTTTCCCAACCGAATACCGTTCGCAAAAGATCTCACACGGCTGCCAATTTTCAGAAAGACAGAGCTAAAATAATTGCTGCAAACGCGCCCTATTTCGAGCGGCGCACAACAATTTAGATAGATTTAATTCTAGAACGGCATTATTCGATCGTTCTGTTCGGCTGACTTCATTGACAGGCGATAAATTTAAATATTTTGTTCGAAATATAAATTTTCAATTTGACACATTTCTTTAAACGAGTGACATGCCCGCGTTCGAAATTCAAAACTTTGATACGATTGAGTTGTTCGACCGAACATGTTAATTTATGAGATTTGTAATTGGAATCAATTTTCAAACGGATTGACGAATACGTAAGTCGTAAACAAAACAAATGTGGATAGATTTGAATTTAGAAATGTAGAATTTGGATTGAAACTCGAATATGAAAATGGAATAAATATTAGGTTTGTAATTAGAACAAAAGTGATTAGCTAAATATACAAAGTGGGAACATTAGTCACAATACTACGTCACAGTAAATCTGTCTCGGCGATCGTTAGGTGGAAATAAATAATTGTTTGGATATGAGAGCAGATAAATTTAAAATGTCTGTTTTGCGTCTAGTGTGACATTTCTGATATAATGTCACACTAGTTACCTTTAATAACTTGGCCTGATATAAAAGATAAAAAATATGGTGATAGCATTTAAGAGTCTGGTGTGAAATAATCTGGGTTCGGATTAGATCACAAAGTTCCAGTGAAGCGAAGTGACTTGTACGAGATATTAAAGTAATTAAAAGTTTAGAGAAAGTTTAAACATCTCGTAAAACCTCAAAAAAAAACATGATTGATTAAGCTCATCAAAATCAAGCAATATTGTGTAAAATGGTCTATGTGCTTTATCATATTCTCTTCTGCGTCTCTACATTGGAAAACAAAATATAGTCTTCAAACTTAAACTTAGTTTATCTACCATTGAATTCATATCAATCTAAATCCTATAAAGTTTAGTTTAATAAAAAAATCTATGGTTTATCTTAGAACATAGGTAACTATATGTTCTAAGAAGATAGTACCTAGTTACAAAGTTATGAAAGTGTCTCGTAAATGAAAAATGATATAACACAATTTAATAAAACTGTTATTCTCAATATATCAGTACGGACAGACAAATCCCCAGTTATATAGTTTTTGGCAGTTTTACTTGGCAGGCTCGGGGAAACGGGATTTTGTTTACTTGCGATATTGCATTGCATCTAAGATGTTATAATATAAATTTAATTTGCCGGGTAGTGGGTTCGATTTGGCGAACTTATTATATTTTCTAATTTCAAGAACTTATGAGCTTTTTGTTAAAAGTTTTTTCTTTTTTAATTTTGAAGGTATTTTAAATTTATATAGTTTGTACTGTGTAACTCAAACTAAAACAAATAGACTTCTTTGTAGAAGCGCTTTTAAACTATATTTATTAAGTCATTATGAGTAAAACACTTTTAATACGATTTTGAAGATTTGATATAAAACCTTCCAGATTTACCAAGAAACGAAAGATATCCCATTTGAAACACACGCAATACTCGATAGCAATAATAAATTAAAGAAATAAAACAAATGCTGAGGTCAATACTTTCAGCATCGTCTTCAATGTAATATAGTCTAAGAGCTGCTGACAACTTATTTATAGAAAATTTCATAAAACATCTGTGGTAAGTTGACGTAAAGTAAAGTAAAATTTATAAAATATGATTAAAATTGATGAGTTAGTGTTTATTTAAGTTTTATAAGTCACAAGTACTTTGAATTCCAATGTCTTTATTAACATAACCATTTTATACCTCTTCCATAAAATATAGTATTACTAAATAATATTTTATACTAGATAATTTATTATTCTCCCATACAAAAGCTCAGCTCTTACGCTATACGCGATGCGATGCTCGAACAATTCATAATTCCATGTTCATATTTATGGCAACTTTACATTATTCCAGTAACCACTCCAGCTGGAAACAAGTTATTTATTATCGCAATCCAGATATTTATATCTAATTGTGATGGAATGACGCTACCGGACTTGTTCATTTTTATCGATATGTAATATTATCATTTTATCGGTTTCTCGTTTTGAAAACAATTTTTTACTATAAAAGGCTATCTATAAATTGTATACAACTATTTATATAGAGTCTTTATACGTTCATTTATTAAACATATTTTAAATATACATAAAAATACTGAATGTCATTCAGTACAACGTATCTGTTAACTATATGAACATTTTTTTATTCTGTGTCAATTTGTAATACAATATTTCGTAAGAGTTTAAGTTGATCCAGTCGAACACCTCGGATCACACGCGACAATTACATTAGCACACAATGACGTGCAACGACAGAAAGAAAGCAAATGAACGCCTTTTCTAAATTCGTATACAAAGCGACGTTCGAAATACGAAAACGTAACAGCCAATAGCACTAGAGCGTATGCCAAAATGCCAAAGCGACACAAACAATTAGGAATGTGTTCTATTCCAAATTCAAAATACGAATTTAAATTTGGAATAAATTATTGCATTACATTTGCGGAAAAGATCCCGATGCGTATTTGTAGTTTATGTTTCGAATCTATTATTTTATAACTGGCCACTTCGATTCTAATAAAAAAAATGTATCAGACATTCGAAATTGGAATGTTTCCTACCATTTTATTTATCAATAATTACTCAAACACAGTTCGTATTTGATGCAAATGTCACGGGAACAAAGCGTGTATTTGAGATTGATGAGTAACGAATATAGGGAAGCCGCTTGCGCAACTACGTACAGATTACCGGTATTATTTTCGGTAAACGATACGTATCTACGAGTCAACGTTCCATATAATACTATAAGTATGAAAGTTAACTAATCCTGACAGGCGAAACGGTTTTGGAATAACTGTTTTTTAAGTGTATCGAATTATGTTCTAGGATTGATAGATGCGTGTCATATGTTTTATGGCTGTTTTATTCTATATTTATCTAATCAAATAGCTTTCTTTTAAGTATAATAATTTATTTTATAGTTACAACTAAAAAATACGTAATTAAATCCAACGAATTTAAAGCATTATATTAATTAAAAGAATTTGCGTAAAGTCATAATCTGAAAGTAATAAAACATTTGAACGAAGCTCGAAGGAACCTTTTGCGGCGCATTCATCAAAAATAAGAAAATAATTAATACACGTTTCGGAACGCGGGCCGGAGCGTTTAGCCGACAAACAATAAAACAATACGGACGCAAAGCTAAACAAAACACAGAAAAATATGAATTCCAATCGAAACTGCCGCGGGGTAACAAAAGATGGCGGATTTTAATGAAATGAAATAAAATATAAATACCATTCGCGAGCTGGGATTCTTACATTTTTAATTTGGCAATGGAATGGCGCTAAAAACGAATAAATTCCGAATTTCGGACCGGACCGATTCGGACTCCGTTGTTTGTAAATTGTAATTGTTGACATTGTAGTCATATTTCGATGTTTCATAATAAAATATTTTGGCGATATTGGATTTTAGGGTGATTCCGTTTTGTGATTTTTTGTATAAATTTATTTATTTATTACATTGTATTGTAATACAACCATTAAATAACAAAAAACAATAAAAAGAAGATATATGGTACTAGAAAGACGTATTACAATTGGCGACCGTATCACTAAGCAGTGATCTCTGCCAGGCAACCAAGCGCCAAAAAAGCGAAATATTTAATAGACTGCTTCATAAAAATGTAAAAGAAATTATCAAAACGAAACGAAACCAAATAATTGAAACATCGATCGTATTTTGAAAGTAAAGTGTACTAAAACACAAACAAAATTCCTAACTACAATATAAATAAATCATACACACATAACCACAGGGCAAGCCTTGTATGTACATCCAGATGTTGATAGGAAACAGGCGCATCGCTCGACCAATATATTTTTATTTATTTTCTTAAGTTTTATGAGATCGTATTGATGATATAGATATAAACAATTATGTCTGTCTGTTTATACTTCACTTTATTGCGTAATAATTTATAATGATATTGGAGTATGAGAACTTGAATGGCAAATTTTATCTGTATAAATATATTATATCTAGCTAATAATAGACTGTAAATTATAATAATATATTTGTTTTATATTTGTGTTTTTAGCACATTTACGTTATAATTGAGAATTTTTATCTACGAAAAAAAACTGCAAAATTTATATTAGGTAAATAACGTTTTAAACAAACAAAACATCAATGACGTATGTACAGACTACAGACATAGAAAATTAACGATTCAACATACTAACGCATATTTATAATCTCCACTCTAATCAAAAACTTTACCTCAAAAAACTACTAAATAAATATATTAACATCCAACAATATCGATATATTTTGATAGCAACAAAAATCCATTTGGTAACATCGACGCGGATCATAAAATCAATCAAAGCGGCCATAATACAGAATATGAAATTTTTGCATTAACCCGAAAGCAAAAGCATTTCTTAAAAATAGATTTTTAGTTTTTACAAACGTTTATTGAACTGACATAATATTGGATTTACTGTAACCTATTTAAGTGTAGTAATAGTTTGAATTGTGAGATTGTAATATTTTGTGTGGATTAAAAAACTGGATGTTTGTAACATTTTTTGTATAAAAATACATAATACCTAAATGGTAAACAGATTTTTGTAGTTGTTTCTTTATAAAAATGTTACATTTCTTTACACAAATGACATAGCTACCTAGTTACCTATATTATTAAAATAAAAACATCCAAATTAGAACCCTGGACCTCTCGCTTGCACACGATCTAACCACTATACCAAAGAGACTCAAAATAAAAAAAAATGTATAAAGTTCTTTGAAGCGATTTATTCATAAAATATTCAATTTCACTATAAATGCCATCGAATATTTCACAATGGCGGGCGTGTCTGTAGCGGGGAATAATTACCCTCCCTCCCTCCACAGAGCCTTCATTGAGCATTGTCTTGAGATGTGACCTCTTAGTAAAGCCACACTGCGGGCGTTTACACGCCGCGTTTTTTACGCTGAACTTGTAGAACAACAAATAATACGTGGAATAATCTCGTCCATATAGTAAATTTTTGCTTGGATGTTTAGTTATATTACTTTGTTAATAAGTATTTTCCTTGAATAAACAAGGCAGTAAAAGTGTCACCACATTGGAAGCTTTTATGAATGTCATAGCAGATAAAAGCTGTAATTGTGAAGACGCCTTTAGAGTGCGTGTAAATAATCACAAATTTGATTCTGTTAACGCGTACTTATAGCGTCCCGTAGATCTACTTGCGTCCATTTCAAATTCACATTTAGGTAGGTATATTTTTCTTGAAATAAAATAATGATATACAAAATTGTTCGCTTAAAAAAAATGTACAATCGGCCGTCTGACATAAAAGTTATGAGTCGTTTAACAAAGCGAATCAAACCAGAATAACAATTAAGAATACCCGAATACCGAGTTTTATTAAATTCAACTTGTCTAGACAATTTTTACTATCCATAAATTTGGGACCATTGTAATGTCACTACGAAAGGTGATAGAGAAATCGCGTATCAGTGAATTCTAAACGCGTTTACTTACGTAACCCGGTGTATTGTGTCTGTGTGTACCCACTGGCCAGGGCCAGCGGCACGCGCCAGCGACACGTCCCAGCAATAACTCGGGGTGGCCCTCACTCGCATTCTTTTACGAACATTAGATTATTCATAACCAACCTCATTCAACATCTATGGTAACGAAAGTCACATTCAATTGACGAACGAATCGTTCAAATTAAGAACGAGTTTCGAATTTTTAAAGTTCAATTTTTCGAATACCATCAAAAAGAAAAAAACGCTATCTCGACGTCGCGGTCGCTCCAAATTCAAAATATTGTGAAGCGATTGAAAAACGAAACGCACTAAGTTCAGGTTACGCGCCCGTTCTGAATTTGGCTGTATTCAAATATCGAACGCCGAGACAGATTATGACGCGCGGGCGGCTGGAAAACATCAAACTTTAGACAGTTCTTAAAAAAGTCAATAGTGTACGTATTTAAATTGCAAATACCTTTTAATCTGTAGCGTAGTTCAATAAAGAATATTTATTATTTCACGTGGAGATCATAAAAGCGTAAATAAAACATTCAATCGAGCGTAGATTTGAATAAAATATTACTCAAACTTATAAAATCATAATGTCGGTTGGCTAGTTTCGTTTCGGCGGAGATATGATCCCATTGATTGATGGGTGACCACGCTGCGTGTTGAGAGCGACCAATATATTAGTGTCTACCCACAGGAGGGCGCTGCTGAAACCCGCGGCTCAGGCTCCACTGGTCTCTGCTTGATCTAAGAATGTTGACCCCGAGTGTGTGGTACGGGCTACGTGTTTTAGACTTAATTAAAAATGTATAAAGAATGTATTGCATGTCACGGCCGTGTTTGTCCAAATTTAATTTTCAGTCAATAGCGAATGATTGCAGATAAATATCAGAAATTAATTATAATTATTATAATCGTTTTAAACTTATTCATTTGTAAACGTCAAACTCTAAACGGATACTCAATAAATCAGAAACGAAAGATGAATAATGCGATCCCGTAGGTACAATAACGTAAAAAAGGAATTTATTCAATTTCCGTCGGTGTGTCAAATTCGAAATTTAAAAACTGGACTCCGATTTCGTTTCTGTTTTCAAATTTGAAATCGGAGTAAACGTTCGACGGCCCGTTCGGAAACGAAACGTGTTGTTCTTATTACGTACGTAAGGATGCGCAAGCGCATTCGTCTGACGGTTTAACTGATGCATTAATACCTCGAATGATCGTTAGTTTTTTTGTATGTTCGTCCGGAGATTGGTCATTACATCTGAATATGTTCTTTACATTGGATCACGATTCGTGTGATGTAAGTAGCGACGTGCTCTTTATGTTAGAATTTCTTGTTTCCGGATCTATTTGAAAGTGGCGTAATTAAATATCGACCTGGTAAGTAATTGGTTTTATGTATAGTAAGTACATGCAATTTGTTTAATGGCAGAGAACTGACGAAAATGGAATGGAATTTATACGACTAATGCGCTTGTGATTTTTCAATACAGTATTGTTTGTTTTCATATGTTGTTACTATTTAGATCAAACAGCTTGATTTGCCAAGAATTTAAATAACATGATACACAATATAACAATTATGGCGAGAACGGTAATACATATAAAATATAAATCAATTCAAACTAGAGCAATAAACAAAAATAAAAGTTAAGCCCGATTGTCCAAACCCGATAGAGTCATTTACATATTGAGTGAAGTTTCGTTCTTTCATTCAATCGTTCATTTTTATTACTTGTTACGCAATCCGTTAATTAGCCTTTTGTACTGTAGTGTTTTACAAATACGTTTATTATTCGCTTATACGAAATGTTGGGAACTAGAATGCTTTAGATTATTATGTTAGATAACAGAATTTGATTGCTTAAATTTTAAAACGTTTTAATAATTATACTTTTATTGACTTTGCTAAATGTACATTACCTTGATACATATATGACTAGCTTTCCGACCGCGGCGTTACTCGCTTTATAGTAATAAAATAAATAAATAATATTTTATCTTTCCTCAGATCGCTCTATCTATTAAAAAAACGCATTTGTTACGTAGTTTTAATTTTTAAAGATATTGTAAGATATTGTTCTATACAGTTATCTATTAGTCTATATACAATCATATAAATAACAAATATTTAATCCACGTTAACAGAATTTGATGTCTCATATTCAATGTAATAACTACAATTTAATCGTTCGCAAAACTAATCTTCATAAGATTTTTCTAGTTACAAGATCAACATTCTACGAAATAACAGTCATAATTAAACTCCATATTCCTTAAACACGGGAATTAACCCCAATTGAGGGATCGCTCTATTTAAATGAACATTTATTCAGCTTTGTGGAAGTCTTGACACGTCATTATGTGTCCCACGGTACGTTGCCTATTTGGTAAGTGAATGGTGATCTGGGTAAGCGTTGCTGGTAGTGGTTGTTAATTGGATGGGTGTGTAACGTTTTTAAATAGATAGATAAGTAAAATTTTTAGTATAATATTAAACTTGTCTCCTAAAATGAGATAGGTACTTATTGACTGATAATATTACACGCATTAATGCTTTTGTTTGCTTAATTAATGAAGAATTTCTATAAACCTTCGATGCAATTTTAAGAAAAAAACGCAATAGTGACTTCCAATAACTTGCAATAAATATTAAACGTTGGTTCATTCATAATTATTGTAACATTATTCTGACGCTATACAATTATGATGACATCTCCCTCGTATATTATATCTATCGCACTCATCACTGCACTTTACAACAATGTTAAAGCAATCTTTTTTCATCCGACAATAAGACACAATTTTCTTTATACATTAAATATAACCAGCTTATACATTAACACAAAGGAAATTGCACATTAAGCTGTTGAAATAAAGTTCAATTTTAACTGTAGTCTAAGTATCAATGAGGCAACAGATGAAATGTGAAATGGATTATTTTTTCAAAAATGGAATTAAACAGAGACAATAACGCTCATTGTCTTCAAAGATGGCGGACCGGACGGTTCAAATATGAGATTAATGTGTCGGGCTTATTATAATTTTATTACTCTTTGTAAGATTGTTTATTCCCATGTTTTATTTTTTACATTCCGTTCAAATCGAACGTCTTTAATGAATACGTACCTATATTATGTTCTTACTAATAACAAATTTTTAGTGAAATGGTACCTAGGTAGATATATCTTTTAACCGATAATTTTATGTAAAAAACTAGAAACTTATCAAAAAGAGCGCCGCAAGGGGTTGAACCTGATCAACTTTACAAATAACAGGAAGCATTGAACCGTTAACATTATATGCGTTAATTAAATTTGCTTTTTACCAATTTCCTGATTCGGCAATATAAAGTATCAAATGATTTCGGATAAGAACATTTGATTACGTCTCGACCTTTAAATATTAGGTACAATTACTACTTTTTAATTACGAACCAAGGTCGTTCTGTTTACAAATAAAAGCGCAAAAGCGATTTTTCAATAAGTTCAAATGTGGAACGAGTTTGACAGTTTTATTTTTCGACCTCGTTTTAAATAAAAACTTTGTTAGGCAATAGACAATCGGTAAATTTTTAAATTTCGAATCGAAGAGCGAATGCTTCATTTTATATAGATTTTATAAAGGTTAGTGAATGAATGACTTTGATTCATTGAACGATTAAGATCTGGCATAAATTAATTTACCTAGACATTTATATTAACAAGTTTAAAAATAATTTATCGCTTACGTAGCGAGATTATAATGACCAATCTGAATTATCAAACAATGAAAAGTATCCATCAAAAATAATTAACCGCATACGAAATAAAGACATCAGTTGAATAAATAAATCTGCAATAGTAAATAACAATTAATAAGCCTCGCTAGGAGATGTGACTGACGTATGGAAGTCACCCGTTATGGACACTCGTCCAACTAGTATTTGTTGTATTAGATAAAACTAAATTGCTTAATTTACCTCTCTTCTCCATACTGCTTTCCGAATCGGTGGTAAATGTTAAAAATATATTGTAGGTAATGACGATTCGAAAGTGCTTCTAGAAGAAGCCTAATTGAATAAATAAATGTTAGAGTTTACTACGATATCACAGATTAGATACAAGTTACTATGTACGATACTAAATAAGAATAAATATCTATTTAAAACAATACATAGTTTTCTTCAAAAAACGGTTGGTAATAAAATTTTAATTATGTATTTAGACGATTCAAAACGCTTCTGAAGGAAATTAAGCTGAATCAATAAATCTTTGAGTTTAACTTTATGTAAGGAATGTGGAAAATTTAATAACTTGCCCAAAAACAGTGTTCATAGACAATAATTCATTAAATACATTAAAATACGACCATAGATCATTCGATCGGCAGCTCTTTTTATTGCAATGAATGTCACACGGCAATAAATCAAATTCTTAAATTCATAATTCCAATTAAATTAAAACATTCTGTTACATCCTATTAGAGTAATGGTAAAGTAAACCGGTCTAAACGGTTTTATAGTTTTTATTGGCAGTTTACAAAAAAAGAAATGTTTGAATTTAGAAACAATTCTTTAAAAATGACTACAATTTTTGAAAATAGAATCACAGTTTACCAGCGATAATGAACTTCAAATTTTGCGTCGCTTTATGAAAATCGAATTAATTTGAAAATGGAATCGCTTCGCGTATTTGAAATGAATCACGTGACATGAGTCAAGCTATTGTTCCCGATACCGCGTACTTACGAGTCCGAGTAAATTAGGAAATGTGTTTTTTATTGGAAAGCCATGTGGAATTACAATAAGAATAAAATATTATGATACACGTACGTTTCCAGTTAGCACCGTGATGGTATTTGAATATTATCTTCCTTTAAAGTTTATTTTAAATACCGCCGCGCATATTGCCATATTAAGTTTGCCAATTAAAAAATTAATGTTAGTGTTGCCAGTTTCCAGGGCATTGTTGGACTTTATTTATATAAGGATCACGTTCTTGATTGTTTTGTGTTGTGACGTCATAATCTTGATAAGGAGGTTCCGGTCGAAATCCTGGCTTGTGGCTTTAATATAAGGTGCAGCCCGTGGTTTTGCTTGTGTTGTGCTTGGTGAGAGTAATTTATGTACTATTGTAGAAAACCTAAAAACCTATCAATTTGTTATATTTGATTAAGATTTACAGCCGTTCTCAAATAATTGCGCACATTTGTATCTGACAAATGCCCATGTTTGGTAACGTCTGCGTTTATAATTTGACAACAAAAACGTAGAGAATGTTTAACGAAATAATTAAATTAAGTTCTAATTATTAGGCTACTTTTATTTTGTTAACCGACTTCAAAAAAAAAGGAGGAGGTTATCAATTCGGCCGGTATGTTTTTTTTTTTTTTTTATGTATGTACACCGATTACTCCGAGGTTTCTGAACCGATTTACGTGATTCTTTTTTTGTTCGATGCGGGATGGTGTCGAATTGGTCCCATAAAAATTTTATTCGGATAGGCCCAGTAGTTTTTATTTTATGAGCATTTTTGTCTGTAATTGTAAATGTTGCAAGTGCAAGTTTGAAGTCGGTTGTTTTTAACGCAGTTATCACTTGTTTATAAACATGATATTAGTATCTGTATGTATCTCTTCACGGACCGCCAAGCAACAAATTGTTACGTTTCATACAATGTGGGTTAAAATTATAAAAAACAATATTTTAACTTTAAGTAGGTACCTTATCAAAATAGTGTGATCGTAGTAGTGTATTAAATTTAATAATTATATTACTGGTAAGGTCTTGGACATGCGGTAAAGTCATTTAATTGTTATCAGTGGGAACAATATTATTCTTATATTTAATCAACATGTAGCTATAGGTATATACATTGCTGCTATTTATTATCTACATCAGTAAGTGCTGGTTCTATTAAAAACTTAAAAAATCTCTATTAAATAAAAACTATTGATTATAATTTTATGCATAGTAAATTCTTATAATCAAACAAGAATCAACTCAGTGGAAATCTCCAATCCAAATTACCTCTAATTACATCAATTTTTTACACGATTTTTTACCAAAAAGAAAGTCAATGCCCCCAATATAAAATATTTGCTACTAAAAGTATTTAGCAATGTCAGAATCGAACGCGGTACCATGGCGTGATCTCAACCACTCGACCTACGACCTTTCGTATCAACTGACAGATCTAAGTTACGTTACTTACTAACTTAGTTAGGGGTCCTGCTTAAAATCTATACCTACTTATATTATAAAGCTGAAGAGTTTGTTTGAATGCGCTAATCTCGGGAACTACTGGTCCGATTTGTAAAATTATTTCTGTGTTATATAGCCCATTTATTGAGGAAGGCTATAGGCTATATTATATCATCACGCTAAGACAGAAATATAAAGTAGAGTTTATAATTATAATATACTAGCTGTGCCCCGCGGTTTTACCCGCATTGCTCCGCTTTTCTTAGTCTAAGATAAGCGTGATGATAATTATCATAATCTTGCCTTCCGCGATAAATGGACAATCTAACAGTGAAAAAATTTTTCAAATAGGTCCCGCCGCCCGCGGTTTCTGAGATTATCATTTTATCTTCAAATAGGACTCGTTGTGTCTAAATATATAAATATAAGTAAGACACAGACAATGTAATGAATCCATTTTAAAACGGCTACAGAGATAAAATGTTTTGAATTCTTCATTTCTTTAAATATTGTCTTAATTTAATGTAAACTGTAAACAAACAAAATATAATCAAATATATTAAATGTAAAGAAGTCCAATTTACGACTTATTTTTTAAAAAGAAAAGAAAGATCAATATTTATTTCTTCACGCCATTTAAAATGTGAAAAAAAATATTGTATACTAGCTTCCGCCCGCGCCTTTGCCCGCGTGGTGTTTTGATAAAAGGTAGCCTATGTTCTTTCTCAGGATCTAAAGATTATCTGTGCCAAATTTCATCAAAATCGGTTGAGAGGTTTAAGCGGGAAAGCGTAACAGACAGACAGACAGAGTTACTTTCGCATTTATAATATTAGTATATAATATAACACCTTTAAATTACAATATACGAGCTAATAAACATATTTTTTATTTATAATATTGTTGTTATTTAATATTAATTGCATTATCATTTATTTCTATTATTTATATTAATAAAAAGCTATTTAAGATCTTTTTAATCGCTGTTACGGACAATTTCTATGAGCTTTTCTATACATATATTAAAATGAATAAATAAATAATAATACTTAAATAAATAAATAAATATTAAAATGAAGACCATCTTACTTTTCAATTTGACTTAAACTTTAAGCAATAACTTCATTATATATTCATACTTAGTTACTTAAAAAATAATTGTCTATAACTTAGATTAACTTAATCATAGAATTAAGTAGCTGTAAGTAAGTTAATGAGTAAATGCGTAATTATCTCACTTATAACTTTACGAACGAAGTTATCTGTAACTGTAACTGTAAGTGACAATTGAGCTTTTACTTGTAACTTAATATCTGAGAGATTAAATAGTAAATAACTATTAATTATTAAATAATGGTATTAAATGAAAACCACTAATTTAGTATTTAAATGATTTAAAGTGTTAAAGGTAAGGGTTAGGTATATTATTTATATAGATACCGCGCTTATTACATTGTTGAAAAAAACTACCCAGGATAGTAAACATGTATTTATATAATAGTAACTAGCGGTCCGCCCCGGCTTCGCCCGTGGTACATATGAAAAATAGATGTTGTCGGCCAACTTCTTCTCAGACTTACCCGATATGCACAGAAAATTTCATGAGAATCGGTCCACCCGTTTCGGAGGAGTCTGCAGACTAACATTGTGACACGAGAATTTTATATATAAGAGATATTAATATATTAATAAATATAATACTTATTTGGGTTAATACCTTAGTGAATACTAAAAGCGGAATCTATTTTCAGCTTGACAAAGTTTTCTAAGCTTAACCCTAAGCTTTAATAAATGTATTAGTATAATTTATATATTGTTATATTATATAAATATATGAATATTAATATATTATTATATATCATACAATTAAATTTGATTTATTTCTGCGTGGTTTTGTACAGTACGTCTAACTACGCTTTCATGAGCTTTTATAAAAGCTTACAAAAATGATATAATATTCGATACAATTTGCTTAATATGGACAAGTATTGATTTGTTCTATTATAATATATCAATATATTTAATTAAATTTTAATACAAACCAATAAAAATCAAATTGATAAACATAAATTAAGAAAATTATTCTAGCCCGGATAGCTTAAAAATTGAAACTTTGGCGGTTATTTTATTTTTATAAATACCCTGTAAGGGGGTAATAATAATTGTTTAATCAACAATAATTGAAATATGATTAAAATATTGTAAAAAATGTTTATATGAGCTAGTCTCTACTGCATGTTTTTACAGTTATTGTACACATTTTTTAAATAAAAAAAAAAAATTATATTAATAGAGTTGTTATTAAATTAATTAATAAACAATGAATCATTACCTTATTTAAAATATCCAATCAGGAACGTTGTTTGTACACAATGTCACTTATTGTCACAGTTTAAGTTCACACACCATCCAACACACAATAATTAAAAAAAATAAAATATGCACAGTTCTGTAAAAAAAAGTTTGTGTCAGACGCGCGGGAAAACCGGGGAAATGCGACTCGAAATTCGAATCGCGAGGAACAACAGCCGCGCGCGCATATCAGACGCGACTGAAAAAATTACCACATCCACGTAAGAGTTGGAAACTAAATCAAAATACTCGTTAGGAGAGGGACGAGTCAGCCGTGGCCCCACCCTTCCCCCACCACACGGCCGCACGCAAAAACATTCGTAAAAACGCGCTCAGCGAAATCGACAATGTTTTCAAACGAAAATCTTATCCCAGCCCTACTTTTTTAAACATTAAACACGATACAATCCCGACAATGTTATATTTAAAAACAATGCACGGTTTATTGTACGAATCATAATAAACACGGTGCGGATTTTAAATAAACGTTTCCGCGAAACGCTATTGAAAAATGGTGGCAAATATTTGACAGATGTCAAGTTTTCCCGCGCTCCTGTTCGGAAAGAGGTGAGGGTTACATGCACGTGCGCTCGCTGCAGCGGCTCGGCGACGAATGCTGGGCAGAAGGATGAAGATTACGCGCGTATGTTTTTTCTTCCAAAAAACGTAAGAAAGGGTCCTTAGGGTTAACTGCGAGGTCGGACGATGTTTTTATGATTGCGAAGATGGAAATTGGAGCGAATCGGCCACGTGACCTTCATTGCTTTGCGAATCTTGGGGACAATGTGAGCTTTTGATATTATTATTTTTATGGCAGTTTGTTTCATGGTGTTTAGTGTGATGTTATCACATTATTAATAATGTTTAATTTAGTGATGTATTTAAACAACTTTATTGATTATAATTAGGTTATGAAAACATGAAGTAGGTACCTAAATAAATAATATATTTCATGTCCTTATAATAAATTTCTTAATATTTTTTTCATGAATGAGTATAAAAATATATCTATTGGTTTGATTTTATAGGTATTGGTTTGATTCATTTCATTTTTTTACTGAAACAGAGACTTAGTGATGACCAACATTTACAGTATTCGATATGGAATACTGTACAAAGTCCAAAAATATACTCAAGCTATTTATTCAGTCAAGAATGAAAACTTTTTAATCGATAAATAAACATAAGGGTATTAAAATGTAAAACTCTTTTGATTTGTTTTAGGAAATATATTTTTTGCGTAGCATTTACATCAAACGAACATAGAGCTAGAGCAAGAGCATTCTTTCGTGATCTTTTAGTGTAGGCATGTGTAGGCTGTAGGTAAACGAAAACACGTATTCAGTGTTGTTCAGTATTAGAACATTTCATAGAATCTTTTCGAACGCACTACGCCTGTTTACACTGAAATAATTTGATAGTGGGGAAATAAGAAAGAGCATTCGCTCGTTTGATATAAATACATAGAGCTATTTCATACGATCCCAATCTACCAAAACCAAAAACATCATCCTATTTGACGCCAATTACTCTACCAAAGACTTTAAATGTATCCGTATCTAGATATTAATAGCTACCGGCTACAAAAAAAAATCTAGCTATAAATCACAATATCTAGACACCCGTCAAGATCCAGTAATATATCGTGGATCAGGAAAAGTGAAACAATTGTGCCAACACGCATGCCCTAACGCGACAAATGCGCGCGCGCTGACAGACGCTTCGCTAAAATTAAAGTGACATTTTCAATCGAAACTATATGTAAGGTAATTGATATACATAGGATTGTAATTCATTTATTTACAATATGTAGGTTATTTATATACGTTTTTATGGCTATTTAGTTTGTGTAGTTTCTGAAAATTCGTAGTAATATTATTAATGCGATGGTAGAGCGACTATGTTACTGTACCTCTACTTAATATAAGTGTTGAAGAAGGGGATAAAAGCTTTCAAATTCAAATTCGATTATTTTAATCAAAGCTTCGCCGGGTAAAACCGCGGGGCACATCTAGTAAGCGAGATCACAGAGTTAGGTAAATGCGAAGTTTAAAGTAAACTTAACCCTTTAGTTTTTAAATCAGCAGGTTTCACTGAATTTCAGCTCTTGCATTGCTGATAGAGATGGCAAAAAAAAACAAGGCGAAGACATTATAGTTTCCATTATTTTGTATTATTATAGTGTCGGAAGGCTTATGGTTTAAAATGATGATGAAGAGTGGTGAGGTTCTAACACTGAATAAAAATTTAAAGATATTTTTCTTACGTTAAGACGATTAACACTATTGCTAAAGTTTTGGTTGTGTTTTTGAACTAAAGGTAAACTGTCTTAACATGTGGATAATTTTTGTCCCTCAGTCGACAGATTTATCGTTCTGGAATAAAATATACTTAGGTTCATGTTTATCGAAAAAGTAAAATATTATTAAGAAGACATAATATGTACATTATACCAAAAACATTACAATCATTTTAATGTTATTTTTAATTGATTAAATATCAATACCTAGAACTTAATATTATGTAAGTAATTAAAATATTTTATTCCTCTAAACGCGGGTTTGGCAAGCGCGTCCGAATAATTGAGCATGATATAATTATAACAATGTATTATTATATTATGTGTGACAAATGACAGGTGAATAACTAGTTTAGTGTTATAATAAATTGGATTATTGTACCCATAGCGTAAATATTGTATCATTTTGGTTACAGTTATTAAAATTATTGTATTACTAACTTTACTTAAAAACAACGAGTCACTAAAATCTATAAATTCATCTGTTTATGTTGTACTAGATTTCCGCCCGCGGCTTCGCCTGCGTTTTCAAAGGAAAACCCGCATAGTTCCCGTTCCCGTGGGATTTCCGGGATAAAACCTATCCTATGTGTTAATCCAAGTTACCCTCTATATGTGTGCTAAATTTCATTGTAATCGGTTCAGTAGAATTTGCGTAAAAGAGTAACAAACACACACACACACACACATCCTCACAAACTTTCCCATTTATAATATTAGTAGGATTAGTAGGAAATAGTAGGTTAATATGTTTTTTTTTCGACGGAACACAGTGGGGTTTTAGTCGGTAAGAATCCGACATAACCCACGGCTCCTTCCCCGGGGGCCGTGAGTATCTTTGGAAGATTTCCCCACTATAAAAAAAGGCTAATATCTTAGATTATGGATTGGTCTCCGCGCGCGCGCTACGACTAGATACCGCCGGCGTACTTGAAAAATGCGGCAACTTTTAGTACGCCGAATTCGGCGTACCCAAGCCAGTCGTGTCACAAGCATTGTGTGGAGAGGGCGAACCGATAGTTTATAAAGATTTTGAACAAAATCTGAAGTAAAATGCCTATTTGTGTCATAAAACTATTTAAAAATAATACAACAAAAAATAAGAAAGACACTAGGATCACGTACCATCACTAAAGTTTCGTATTAATCGAAATTTCTCCTATACATCGAAAATTTTTTCTACGAAAATACGACGCCATACAGTGTTGCCGTACTGCATATCCAAAAAATACACGTGGTTGAGGAAATCTTTTAGCAATAATTTGAACTTCTTTTTTTTATACTATTACTAACACATGTATAAAAAAGTATAATAACAATAATTTATTTCTGTTTAACCATGTTTAACTGACTCATATAATATGTTTTTTTTTTTTATTTCCGCTTTTTTACTTTTAAACAACCTTTGTGACTATAGTATAGAAGCGTCGCAAGTGGATTTGAGTCGCATGTTCATGGATTCGATTCCCGGCCAGGTCAGGATGAAAAAAAATATTTTTCAAACTTCTTTCCAAGATGCCAGATTTCCCATTTATTAGGTAAAATTTATGTAGCTGGCAGCCCAATTCTTCACGCACACTAGCGTCTTTACAAATTGCCTAACACACACTACAGAAATGAGTTGCCGCACTCGCAGAGCTATTGTTTTTAGGTGGTGCGGTATCTAGTCGTACCAATCCTTCATCTAAGGCTAATATGTTTTGTGTGTAAAGTACTTAAAAAAGTTCATTGCTTTTGCATTACAATACAAGTTATGAAGTCTATAAGCATATTTTATTTTATGCAGTGAAATAGTGTATAATGTATTATAGCACATTGTGATATATACGCAGCAAACAAAGATGATTCGCAATCCAAATATTATTAAAATATGAACTTTGTAAGATGTTTGTAATTAGGTACTCTTACATGCGAAAATACTGAATCGAATGTTTTGGAATGCAGATAGGTCAGCTTCTGCACGAACAAGGTCGCTAGATGCATTTTTTATACGGTATACCACATATTAATATTTAATATACATCTTATATATAAAAATGAATCGCAAAATGTGTTGGTAAGCGCATAACTCGAGAACGGCTGAACCGATTTCGATAATTCTTTTTTTATTATATTCCTTGAAGTACGAGGATGGTTCTTATGTAGAGAAAACGTAAATATTATGTACCACGGGCGAAGCCGGGGCGGACCACTAGTTAGTTATAAAATTAAGTAATTATTTGCAAATCCAAGAGTGTAATAATTATTAAAGACCTTTTGTTTTCAATTGTTTTAAATACATATTAAAGTGAAACTTTTATTACATCGTCTCAAACTTTTTGGTCTGTGTAGCGCATGTCGCGTGACGGTCGGCTGCCGAGTAGGTATAAAGCAGTGTTCGGAAAGTTTCACTTTTACCGTGGTTTCATAAAACCACACAACATTTTTTTTATTTAGTTTATGGTATCTTTTCGGTATCTAGTTTCTTTAAATAAGGAAGAAAGAAATAAACTAGCAACATTCAGTAAAATCTTCATAACGATTACTTACTTATATTTTTTTATATGTCATTTTACAAATTAAAAAACATTATAATTGTAAATATCTAAGTCTAAAACACATTTCCTAACCCAAAAAAAAAACAAAATTTCCATCTTAAAACATATCTTAAAACAATTATAAAACATTCCTGTCATCGGCCTAGCAAAACTATATGAATTGATCACTCCTCTGTGTGTGTGCCGCACACACGCACACCGCACGGTCGTGTTAACAATAAATCATATAAGTAAATGTATTTGTGATCGGATGGAGTTTAGGGATGTGTGCGTGATATCGATTACAATGACAGGCTGAGAGTTTAATTTAAATTATAAAGTATTAACAATTTTTTTAACAATTTTCTTTTGGGATTTGTTAGTTTTGGATGGACATATTATTAGGTAGGTTACAACCTATATCACATAAAAATCAGCTACAGAGATTTTTTTGATTATACACAATATAATAGAAAATTAAAAATTAATGAGTCTTATTTCGATTGACTTGTTATATAAAACAGTATAGATAAATCCTTTTAGTCGTTATTATAAGGGATTATTTTACAGGGATTAAATTTCAAAATCTAAAGACATGTATTTTCAATTCATAATATCTAAATATACTAATATGTATTATGTACCAACTTGTTCTAGTCTAATGTTTTTCCGTATAAAAATTCCAATTTAATTAAATAACACACTAATCTACCAAGAGCAAAATATTAAAAATCTATCGACAGTCGATAAACGCAAACAGACCGGCACATCACTAGCGATCTTTGTATCGCAGCAACACTGTTACAGTGTGCATCGCATTGCATTTCTTTTCGTATTGTAATTTATTGGTCTGTAACGAACTTAATTATTGCGATTTTTGTATTAAACGATGGAAATTATTTTTAGCGAGAAGTTACCGAGAAGTGGGCTCGCTGGAATTATTAATATTTCGCATAAACTTGTGTATTTGACTCGAAACTTGATAGGGATGTATGGATATCGATGAATTGTTGTTTCGATTCAACTTTGCAGTTTTCATTGATGTTTTGGATTTTAGATATTATGCTATGCAATGCTTCGGATATTATAATTATGATACGTTCTAGTAAGTAAATTACTTTACTTAAGGCCATTTATTGTACTTCTAAGTTCACTAAAATCTATAATAACTATTAGTCGAAGTAAATAAACCTTACACGGCTTATTATAGTTAATTACTGAAGTCCCATGTCCCCCTGTGGGGTATGGGACAGATTAACTTCACACTCAGTAATCGATTTTTTTTTTCAGGAAAATGGGTGACAACATTATTGCACCGATATTTATATCATTCATCAGAACTGAACCTAGAGCCTCACGGTCCAACGCTGCCGCCCCAACCACTGCACCAATGTACCAAAGAGGATGCAAAACATAACCCTCATTAATCCCGCGCAGTCGGTCTACAAAACATGTGCCACATTGTGCTGTTTCTTGCACAATTATCTTTCATTTATATCACATATTATGACGGTATTTCCAACAAAAACTTATTGTGTATAATTTAATATTGACCTTTACTTTGTTTTTTGTTATTCCGATCGATTAATTGCAAAAATGTCGGATAATTAACACAAAACTGGGAATTTATAATGGAATTTATATTACATTTTTGTTTAATTTATGATGGTAACTGTCATGATAATTTTTGCTGTCAATGTAATGCATTTGTTGACTTGCAAAAATAGAAACATTCTTATAATTTAGAGTGGTTACGAGGAATTGAATGATATTAGGTACTTATTAATCATAACCGACGAGGTTCCGAGGTTTGGAATTGGGGTAAAAAGTTGTATGTACTTATGTTTACAAATTGTAAACATAGAATGTAAACAATACAGTTCTAATTTAGCCTAGTTTACTTTTTGTTTAATTATCAGACAAGTTTGTGATCATAATAATTGATAAAAATAATTAAATCTTAATCAGCAACTTTAAGTTCAACAGGCTAATATGCTCAGACAAATATATTTCCCATATTTTTTTGAGGTGGAAGTAAAAATATTTACGTGTGAATAGTACAAAAAATATATTTCTAAATTCCAAATCACGGTCGCGATTGATAATGTAATTTAATGTTTAAATTGAGATACCTGTTTTGTTAAGCATTATACAGATTTCATGTGATTTTTTATAAAATAGAGCAAAGGCTGAGTTTTAAAACAGCGTGTGTGCCGAGCTCACGCGTCAGAAGTGAAATTTCTTTGGCAAGATTCCTAGATCAACAACAACATCGTCAACATCATCATCGTCGCCTTACTCCATGACATTATGGTATTGCCATGACGCGACCTTGGAATTTTACTCCTAAAGAAGTTTCACTTCAAAATGCTGCACGTTACTCGTAGAAGCACTCCACTCTCCAGTAAAGATAGGTGTTCATTACGTTCACTGTTCAATACCTTGGCAGGTCTTCTAAAGTTGGTTTTTATTATTGATATTCATCGTGTCATTTTATATCCTATAAGTGATTATGGGATATATTATTTTGACAGAAAAACGTTTGCCTTTTAGAAGAAGTACGTAGTATATCATAATATAAACTAGCTGTGCCCCACAGTTTTACTCGCAGTGATCTGCTCTTGTTGGTCTTAGCGTGATGATATACCTATAGCCTATACTATAGGCCCTATAGCCTTCCTGGTTAAATGGGCTTTCTAACACGGAAAGAATTTTTTAAATCGGATCAGTAAAAGATATATCACAATAAGAACTATTACTGCAATAAAACACTAAAAATGAGTAGGTAAGTACCTAACTATAAATTTTTAGTAACTATAAATTATTAGTATAAATTTTGTTTTTTATATTTTGTATATTAATGAACAGACGACTAATTTAATAACAAGGAGTAAAAACGGATATTCCTTATTTTACATTAATTTTCATTCCTTGACGCTCAGTAATTAAAAGTAACCTAATGAATATTTTCTTATTCCATTTTATAAATTGTTTCAATTTATTCTTTAAAAAACGTTCACCTGTCATAACAAAACACGAACGATTTTTAATACAAAGTATATTTGATACTTACTACAGTGAACGTTTTATTATAAGAGACAATCGGAGAAATCGGAATAGAGTCGGAATAGGATTTTTTTCAAACGAATGAATATTATTTTTTTATGAATGTTGATATTTCATTATTTTATTATAATAAATAGCGCAAAATATTCTTAGGTGCTAAAAATATCTTAAAAAAATAACCACGTAACTAGTTAGGTACAAATAGTAATAATAAAATATCCAAATTGTTTAACTCTTTGAATCACCAAATCATCTTCTCACGCGAAATGCCGCGATTTGAAAATGGCAAAAAAACTAAAAATCGCAAAAAAAATCTCAAAATCTGCAATAACCGGATCAAATTTCAAAACACACGGGGTGAGTAGTTCGGGACCTCATCACAAAATGGGGTCACACAGTTCAAAGTTTTTATCTATTTTGTGAAATGGCAAAAAAATTAAACGATCCTCTTTAACAGATAACCCTAAAATTGGGGTGAACGTGGGAAATGGGGTCCAAGACGCCAAGGTTAAACCATATTAAATCACTTTTTTGTGTTTATGTATAATTTATTATACTGAGATGTATCTTAAATTCAAATTGATGATCGTGATTACATATATTACGCACAATTCATAAACGAAAAATGAGATGTTGCTAATGCAGACATAAGAAAAAATATTTTGGTGACGAAAATGGTATGATAATTATTTTGCTTAAAGGTTTAAGAATGAATATTATGTATATTTAACATCATCTGTTCTTGTAATTTATTTATTCATTGTTTAACTCATCTAAAAATCAAGATAAAAACGACACTAAGCTTTTGCCTTACATTATTTTACTTTTCTTTTTGCAAACTATGTTTTAAAACATAAATAATAATTTAACTATAATAATTCGATATTGCATTAAAAAATAATCTTCATAAAAATCAATTAGTATCCTATTCATCTCCAATCTACTACAAAATCTCAAGACGAAACACAACACCTTAAATCCCTCAATGGCAAATCTTTAAAAATTTCTCCAATATCAAGAAAACACAAAAATTAGTCAATTGTCCAAAAGTTAACCCTTTTGATTGACCCGCGGTCGCACAAGTATTACATTACAAAAGAATTCGTAATTTCGGAATTTCTTTACAATTGTAAATAAATGACCTTGTGGGGTGAATGGTGTAATAAAAACTGTCGCCTTCTTAGGCCACAATTGTGACCCTTCGACCTTAGGTGGTCAAAAGTCCAAACGGACAAAAGGTGCTGATTGTAAGAAAAAATACAATTGTCAATGATATCGAACGGATTTGTTACGGATTACGTTTTTTTTTTAGTATAGCGTACACTATGTGCTGTAATAATAATTAAGGGTTATAAATTGTGGCTAAGTTACTATTATTTTACAAAAAGTACTTTAGGTCTTAGTAATTAGATATTTTCTATAAAGTACAAAACAAATGTACATAATTTTGTTTAAAACTAGATAAAAAAGACGTTAAATTTTTACAAAAATACAGTTCCAAAAACCGTTACCAAATCCGGAAACCTAACAAAAGTAAATGTCTATAAAAGTCTTAAATTACTGCAAACAGTTATAAATCAAACGACAGATTATCTCACGAACATCGGCTGCTTCCTAAAGGGGTGAATTCGCGAGCCATTGATAGAACGGTACTACAACAGTTACGCGAAAAAAAACTAAAAAACTTTAAGATATCGTATTTCGGGAATCTTGAACCGTAGCTAACTCTTTCCCAGGGGTCTTAACCTCGGCGGATTTTTTGTTAAAATTGAGACACCTTTGCCATCTTTCCGCATTTTTTACAATTGATCGTTTTTTGCGGCGGGCGCAGGGCGAAGCCCTTTGTGCCCCGTGTATTGTCTGCCTCGAGATTTAGCAGGTGGGTCAGATTCACCCCAGCACTGCTAGATCATTTTAATAGAAATATTTTTACTCATAATTCGAGTCTTGATTCTCTGAGAAAATTTAAAAACTCCACATTAACGGTTCATGTTTTTGAGAGACGCATAAAAGAGATTTAATGCATTACGCATCCGTAAAACACAGTTAGTAACAAGTAATCAGAATTAATTATGTAAGTTGAACAATCAATTAGCCGTTTCCAATAAAATACAGTCGTTTTTACAAATTAAGCATACCATTGACAACGGCATAAATTAACCGCGCTCGAGAACCATAAACAAGAATAATTGCTGGCAACATCGGAAGGTCATTTTCAAAAATCGAACGTCAAAAAAGCGCGGCATCCCGGCCGCGGACATGTCGAGGTTGGGAGCGAATTTCGGCGGAAAAGTAATGCAGCAATGATTTGAAAAAGTGTGGCCGATCGAAATAGGTATAATTACATGGAGTTAGCGGCCGGCTCGCGCCCGAATTTTCCTTAAATTACAAACGGGCAAAAAACGTGTGTTCGGAAATTTCGTCGCGTCCGGCGGTCCGCCTTCAACGCTGCACAGATATTTTGTTAGCTCGTACGTATCATATTTTGTGTTTATTTTTGCATTTCATTTCAAATTAATATGCAAATTTTACAAAAAACAGTGAAAATAAATTGATATAATGTATACAGTACCTAGCATCGCTGTTAATGAAACTAGCATGTACCTACTGTTACTATTTAAATTATTATGCCTCACATTAGCTATGAACAATAATTATTATTAATAGGTCATTTCTTCGAATTTCACTCCATAAAACTAAATGGTAAACTTTTTACTTAGACTTTCCTAACTTTACGTAGTTAGTAACTAATCTTCATAGGATTCGCTATACCTAGGTACACAGAATAATATCCTCATAACTTCAATAGTTTTAATACAAACACTATGCCAGCATTATTTTTTTTATTTATATCAAAGAAAATATTACAAATATGTATATCTTGTTTTATTAAATGTTTAATATTAAAAAAATAATTTGTACAGATTAACCATCTGCCAGCATCTATCCCTTTCTTATATGAGACAAATATAGTCTATCTCGCTCGCTCGCTCCAAATCGCGCGTAGAAATTTTTGGCGCGCTTTTGTCAGCATATTTGTCGAACTGAGTAATGTTAGGTTTGTTAAATTTTGAAAATTAATAACGGCCGGTGGATTTTTGCGCGTCCCAAAAGTCGACGGTTTAATTAGAAATATTTGGAAATTTCGCAACTTTTTCACGAGAACGGTATGCGAGTACAATCTGTTTCGTTTGTTTGTTAGTTTCGGATTTGGGATTACTTTGTGTTTTATTTTTGGCTAATGTCAGTTAAAAAAGTGAATTGTGTGTGTGTGTGTGTTTTTTTTTTATTGAAATGTAATTTCACTACCTACAATCTTGTCTGCATCTTGATAAATTTCTGAAGTGTAACATGATAAGTAACTATGTACCTACATAATAAAATTTATTTTAAAAGTCCTTTAAAAATGAAATAACGGTTAAAAATATTATATTTAGTTTGATAATAGGTATGAAATTAAGATGAAATAGAGTATTTCGTTACTCATATACACTGCATAATTATTTATTAATTACTCATGTATAAAAACTAATCACTAGGTGCTAGAGAACTAGTGACAATGATAGACGTGGCACAGATTCTCTATTTTAATTGACAAACAATTAAAAAAATTACAGAAAGATCTTTGAAGCATATTATAAATTAAAAAAAAATAACAAATAATAATTTTAAAAACATATTCACAAGTTTTTTTTACGTCTTAAAAAATGTTTTACATCTTTCAACGGAACCGCTGTAACATGACTCCGCAGTTTTGTCAAAATATTACTATGTAGCGAACACTTTTTTCTCAAAATAACCCCTTTACGCAAGATTCGTACAAAGGGTTGCAACGTTTGAGACATCTGATATTTTTTGTGATTGCAGATAAAATTATAATGATACCACAGAAATTGCTGTGTCGATGTGACGGCTGTTTTTGTAAACTTTTTTGTTATCAAAGCTTTAAATTGTATTTCTTAGTAAAATGACAGAGTATGGATAATAATAATAAATTTATAGAGTTCACTTCCTTAAATTACAATTGAATTATAGATAAAAGCATGACTCTCTATTCCGTTTCCTGTTCTAATTTGTGATTTGATAACTAGATTTTTTTTCTCACAAGTACCTAACTACGTCTCGAATATGAAACCATTAAAATTCTTTTTTTAACTCCATAAAAAACTCATACGCTTCAACCACAAACAAAATAAGAACGCTTCCCATTAGTTTATTTTGGTTAATCCACAATTTGAAGTTAGAACTCTTCCATTTTTAAACCGTTTCCAAATTCAAAAGAACTAAATCCATATTCGGGCCGCGTCGCGTTCTAAATTTAAAAACGGTTTTTTGTCAAATATGGAAGGGTTAAGTTAAAAACGTTCTATTTTCGAATTGTTAAAAACTCCACATTGTATGGAATACGTCAAAACCACAGTATTACAATATTATTTCGTACAGTAAGGAATCGCCTTTGATGTCGCGCGATGCCGCCGCCAGCGTAGGTACTTACGCTGCCACACGAAAATACGCTAGGGTTGCAACAAATGGGAAATAAAACAATTGTGATTATTAATATTATGATGAAATCATTTATTCATATGTACATTCAAAATAATTGCGATTATTAAATCTGGTGTAATTATTTGTTCATTAATATTCGCATTGGGATGTACAATCTGATTAGAAAATAATGAGGACAACATATACATAGCTTTGATTTTAATTCAACAGATACAATTAATACAATCTTTCTGAAATATTGTTTCCTTCTGGGATTTCAATGTAGATTTACATCCGTAAACGGAACAGTTTGTGCGCGCCATAATAGAATATGTAAGTACCTATGTATAATAAAATTATTACACAAGAAATACGACTGCGTCGTCCTTTCGCGCTAGGTAAAGCAAACTAAGCGTGTTTGCTTTACGCGGCCCGCGTCGCCCGACCCCCGCCAGTTCCCCTCCGTTTCTCTGCACAAGTACATTCGTCGCACTACTGTAGGAAATATGGTAATACTGTGGTCAAAACTGTAGTTAGTACTGTATATGCAAAAACTTCAGATAAAACACAAAATTTTCTATGATTGATTTTCGAAGCTTAGCTTAACTATGTCTTTTTCGTATTATGTACCTACCTATGATGTATTTTCAAACTAACTATAGGTATTTTATAAAAGTTTTTGCTCCTTGTTTAAGTTAAAGTAAATTTGTTCTATCTTTATTTACATTACCATCATAATTATTGTGTGTTTAGTAATAAATAACAAACTAACTTCTGTCACTTTAATACCTATAAGTTATTGTTTTCTATTAGTATTAAAAAATCTTCATTCAATATTTTGTGACCCGGATATGCAAATATTAATTTTAACTACCTAATTAATACATTTACTGTATAATTTAATTCACAATAATAGTACAATAAAAGCTGAACAATCTGTATGTCTTTCCCATACTACGCGAGCATTATTCCTCTTTCAAATGATACCAAAGACACAGGAAGCGTGAGTTTTTTGTCACTTCCACATTGATTCATACTCACCGTCTCTTTCCTTCACTTACAAATACGCTATGTTAGAACGAGACAGCTATACAACTCAGGTGTGTTGACAATAACAGATGTTCACGAAGATTCTTACACAATTACAATTGTATTTAATTATTTTTTTTATTTGTTATTTAAGAACGAGGTGTAGGCGTGATTAGTCAGCGGTTTGATACAATGCTACAGTCATTGAAAACAGTTATACTATTTGGTAATCATTTTTAGTTTTGATTCTATGTGAAAATCAAATGTTAAATTTGAATTTGATTTGTTTCGACTCGTTGTAGATGGGTGGTACGAGGAAACAAGAAATAAAGAAGTAGATGATAGTTTCAATGTGTACTTTAATTTTCATAGTATACCTACGATAATTTTATTTTAAATGCGTGTGTCAGTATTTTGTAATTTTGTATGTATGTATGCTCTGTTTTCATGTCATAATCGTTGAGCCTTGAGCCGAATTTGATAAATTTTAGCAGCTTTGATTTTCTTAAATTAAACTTGAATGTAATCTTCTTCTTTTATATATAAAAATGAATCGCAAAATGTGTTGGTAAGCGCATAACTCGAGAACGGCTGAACCGATTTCGATAATTCTTTTTTTATTATATTCCTTGAAGTATGAGGATGGTTTTTATGTAGAGAAAACGTAAATATTATGTACCACGGGCGAAGCCGGGGCGGACCGCTAGTGTATTATAGAAATGTATTTCCGTAGAAATTAGAATAAAGATAATTATTAATTATATACTTATTTATTACATACTTCTATACCTAAGTTTTAAGACGAAAAAATTGTTTGTTTTATAATTTAAACGAAAATAATAATCACCGTGATAACTATGTAGGTATTTCTTGACTCTTGTAAGCACAGAAACCGCAAATAGTCCCTGCAGTGTCTATAGTCTTAGCACAGACTAATAATAATATACTACGTATGTCTTAGTATGTTATTTAACAAATATCCCAGTTCCTATTTTATGGGTCAAGGTGAGGGTATACGCTTTTACAATAGAATTCCTCATAATATTAAAGAGTTAAGTAGTTCTAAATTTAAAACTTATATAAAAAATGTACTAGTTCAGAGAGCGTACTACAGTAGGTATTCAGGAATATATGGACGATAAAAACCCATGGAGGGTTGTCGCGAAAAAAACCACAGGACAGTTCTTTGGCATGTTATTATAATATATTATGATGTTACATATGTATTTTGTAAAATTGTAAAACTGACATGATTTAAAAGAGCAACTATGGAGTTTCTTGCCGGTTCTTCTCCGTAGATACCTACTGCTTTCCGAATCGGTGGTAAATTTTAAAATATGTAATGACGTTTCAAAAGTGCTTCTATATGAAGTCTAATTGAATGAATAAATTTTTGAGTTTGAGTTTGAGTTTACACGAAAGTCGTATTAAACTTTAAACTCTATTGAAATTCTAAATCTAACAAAAGGTCGCACACAATACATAATATCTTATTATAATCAACATTCAATGAGAAAAAACCAAATTTGACCCAAAAAACTAAAAGGGTTAAAAGAGCGAGACAGCGAATATACTCCGTATACCAGAGAGAGATAGATATAGCCAACCCTTTCGCTACACCTGGTACTTTTTTGTTCAAAATTTAAAAAAGTGCCAAATTTCCCTTTGTTGGGGTCAATATTGATTTTTGGCACATAATAGAAGTTCGTTATCTGACAGATGAAATGGCGCCATTTTACAAATTATGAGCAATTACCGTTTGTGTGAATGTGATCTAATTTTTCGTCAAAAAAAAGATTTTTAGTATCATCAATAATAACATGTTTTTTTCCTTTACAGAGATACTTCCTATGAGGCAGTTTGGGGCATAATCCATGCTGGCTAAGTGTGGGTTGATGTCAGCGCCTTTTTACGAGTGAATATTTTATTGGAGACAAGAATGAATTAGTTATAGGTACAAATAAAACATTATTATTAGCTTTTTGATCTTATTTTATTTTAATACCTTCGCTACTTCTATGTTTATTTGTGTTGTTATAAATGTATTAAACATTTTTTTTTTATTAGTAACTAGGTCGATATAAACATTGCTCTTTCGAAGGAAGTGATAAAACAAACTTTGTACAAACGTACAAAGTTAACGTTAACGTTAAACGTACATAGTTGTTCAAAATGAAATATATAAATAAAAAAAAATGAGATAGAACATTTTTATATTGATTAATCCATACTAATATTATAAATGCAAAAGTAACTCTGTCTGTCTGTCTGTTACTCAATCACGCCTTAACTACTGAACCAATTTGCATGAAATTTGGTATGGAGATATTTTGTACCCGAGAAAGGACATAGGCTACCTTTTATTGCGAAATAATAATATGTACCACGGGCGAAGCCGGGGCGGACCTCTAGTACTGTATAAATTGAGAAAATGTCGTTGATTGAACTCTACCGATCATTATTTATTTTATTCGTAGGTAAACTTAACTATTTTTCAATATATTTAGGTATATATACATGTATTTATAGGTTTGAAATTGTTTCACAATTCCTTACAGACACAGTGCATAATTTTTCTAAAGCAGTCTTCTTGAATTAATGTTTGAGACTGATAATTTGTTTACGAATAATCTTGAAAAAATTTTAATTACCTAATTTGAAGACAAAAGAATTTGTTCTAGCTTTGGTACGTGACTTCACTACATGAGTGCATGATGACTTGCTGATAAGGGACCATTATGTTACAGGACTGCATGCTAAATGTAAATCTTTAAATTTCTCTTGTGTATGGAAAGGAAATTATTCTACGTGGGAATGCAGTAGAGAAAAATATACTTGGGTTTTCTGTTTCAACTCCTACTTTGTTCTAATACGGAAGCAACTTAAAGATTCGATGTGACAGTTAAATCTGATACATCTCATGAAGAATGAATCTTCCTTCGATTGTTTAAAGGTCGCTGACCTCAGGGAAATTACTAAACCCGCATATATCCGTCAAACTATAATAAAGAAACGTATAAAACTTTCGTTGAAAACGGAGCAACAAATAAAAATTAAACCATCTACTCTTACAAGACGATCCAGCATTAAGAAATATAAGACAATCAAATGAGCGCACAAAAACGGAGGAAAAGAGACAAAAAACGATATGGCGGATTGTTTTTAATTACCAAGTATCGGCATAAATCGAAGCCAGTCGCCGCGGGGCCGCCGGCGGAGCCGTAGAGCCGACATGCGTTGTCTTATTTTAATTTTATTTTAATTTGTTTCAATGCATTTCAATGGATTTTTTGTAATCCAATTAATTCTACTACGACATTACAAGGTGGTATGCGTGGGTTAGGGAAAGATGTGCGCGTGTTTTTGCGCATGTAATGTGAGAGCTGTTAGTAATTTAAATGGATTGAATTATTTAATATGTTTGTTTAAATACTTAAATATATTTAAAATTATAACGCATTTAGCATGGCAAGCATAACAAGCAAAAAGGATTAGGGCCAAATCTAAAATATAAAAAATGAGGCGGTAGTTTCATAATAAATGCATCTGTAATGTGTGAGCTGAATGAATGTGACCAACTCCTTATTTGAATAAAATGTCTAAACTCTATAGTTTAAGAAATTCTAGCACAATGATTGACTCTAGGTTATTTTCTTCTCTAATATGTTTTACTGTTGTTTACATTTTTGTATAAGGATCTATTTTTTACATTACTAATCTATAAATTGCAAGAAAATTCAAAGTAGAGATGCTTATTTAATGTATTCTAAATAGAAAATTAAATTTAATGATTACTCTAAGATACTTTTTTCTTATCTAATCTCTATAATTGGTAGTACGGAAACGTTTAAGGGCCGATTTTTCAATGCTTGGATAAAACTTATCCGTCCAATAAAATATTACACGATAATATTAAAATGTCACGTAAACTGTCAAATACGCATACAATTATAATACGTTTTTAAAATGGTAGTTTTATACATTATTCGACGAATAAGTTTTATCCAAGCATTGAAAAATTGGCCCTAAGTCTAATAAGACGAAATTTAGAATAAAATACTTTGGCGTATGAATGATTGAATGAAAAATTATTTATTGCACACAAAATACAGAATTCCTATCCTATATACTATATCCTCATTCTTATAAGCATTTTGAAAGAAACATGCAATAATTTAAATTAATTGTGTAGGTATATGTATATCAAATGACATGAAAATAAACATCAATTTCAATAATTTAACCTTCAAAGTTACCAACAAAAAAAAACAAAAAACATAAAAATGTAATCCGAAAGCGTCTCCACGCCACCTCTGTCTTCGATTCATAAAATTCATATGTAGGGGTGAAGGCGCGCGGATGCATTATATTTTACGTATAAATATAAACAAGAACATTGTAGTGCGTCTGTCTGTAACCGTTTGTCATTGTCCGATGTATTTGTAAAGATATCGAGTGAAATGATCCGTCCCGAGTGGGGTATGGGACATTTAGACGTTAATTAGTGGCAAGTGGGCTAATGGGACATGGGGCAGATACTTTTATATATTATATAGCTAGCTGTACCCCGCGGTTTCACCCGCATTGCTTCGCTCCCGTTGCAGTTTGTCTTAGCGTGATGATATATTATAGCCTATAGCCTTCCTCGATAAATGGGCTATCTAACACCGAAATATTTTTTTTTAAATCGGTCCAGTAGTTCCTGAGATTAGCGCGTTCAAACAAACAAACTCTTCAGATCAGAAGATATGTTGACATAGATGTAGAATTAAACTATTTCCTGAATTATATAAAGAGGTACCTACACAGTAATGCAGGCATGACATGCGTTTAAGTGAATTGGACGACTTCGTAAGGATTCCAATAGGAACTTAGCTAAATTAGAATTAATACTGACTATCATCAACGATCGTCAAAAAATCCTACTACTAATAATAGCGTGAAATTTTTCGAGCTAGTACATAGGTAGCTATGTGTGTTATTGAATAGAATAGCATTGATAGATTAGTCTGGAGCAGCAAATAGGCTGTTTTGTGTACAGGTATGACAGGGATTAAGCTAGTTAGCAGTATAAACATGGTCTATCACTTTGTACCAAAAATTCTAATGAGCTCTAATACTAAAATTAGAATATAAATGTACTCGTAGCTGTCCCGGCAAATATTCTGCCTTACTCCTATCAATAGGGGTAGGTATGAAAAACACCGGAACACGAGAATTTTATATTACCTACTAGCGGTCCGCCCCGGCTACGCCCGTGGTACATATGAAAAATAGATGTTGGCCGATTCTCAGACTTACCCGATATGCACAGAAAATTTCATGAGAATCGGTCCACCCGTTTCGGAGGAGTATGCAGACTAACATTGTGACACGAGAATTTTATATATAAGATATAAGAAGAGGATAAATAAATGTTATTTTGGTACCTACTTTAATTGGTTTCGAAGTTGAAATTTCAGAATAATCTGACCTAATTCTGTCTTTAATTCGTAAATCCATACTTATATTTTATATGCGAAATTAACTCTGTCTGTCTGTCTGTTACTCAATCACGCCTTAACTACTGAACCAATTTGCATGAAATTTGGTATAGAGATATTTTGATACCCGCCTTTACATTGGCTACTTTTTACCCCGGGAAATAGGATAGGTTTTATCCCGGAAATCCCACGGGGAACGGGAACTATGCGGGTTTTTCTTTGACTGCGCGGGCGAAGCCGCGGGTGGAAAGCTAGTAATGTATATTTTAAGAAATCGAATAAAAAATAATATCTTCAATTTGAAATGTCATCTAGTACCTACATTTGTGGTTATTAGTCATAAATCTACATTGAGGAAAAATAATGGTTAGGTACATGGCCTTAGATATCAGTAGACCGATCTTTGCGTCCATTTACAATAAAAAATAAAAAAGAACGATACTTTTAATAATGGCATTTATAAGTGCTTTTATGTCGAACTGTTTCAAAAAGTATCAAAATATAGTTTTCAATAATTTATAGATATCTATATATCGGATTCCAGGGGGCAGCGGAAAATCCACGGGCCGGAGTAACGCGGGTCAACAGTGTCTACCACAGGTCTACTTAGCTGATCTATATCACACAATAATGTAAATTTCTAATATTGTAAGAACTTAAAAAAAGGTCTACTTTCGGTAATATATTATGTGAAACTGATGTCCAAGCTTAGATGCCTAGAAAAAAAAATGTATGCGTGTACTAGAGTACACACGTAAGAAGTGAAACTTCTTTATGACCTTAAAAATGTCACGAGTATGGCGTAACGCAAAAATGTCACGCGTACGGCGTAACGCAAAAATGTCACGCGCACGGCGTAACGCAAAAATGTTACACTAAATTTTTGTCCAACCCCGATAAAGAAGTTTCACTTCAATTAACAGCTGATACCAGTTAGTAGTGTAGTCTAAAAAGTATACTTTTGTTCATTTATTTTATTACTAGCTGCGCCCCGCGGTTTCACCCGCGTGGCTCCGCTCCTGTTGGTCTTAGTGTGATGATATTATAGCCTTCCTCGATAAACGGACTATCTACACCGAAAGAATTTATCAAATCGGACCAGTATAGTTCCTAAGATTAGCGCGTTCAAACAAACAAACTTTTCAGCTGTATGATATTAGTATAGATAACACAATACATATTATGTTTTGTCTATTTTAAACACTAATAATTATAAGACACAATTCAAACTAAACTGAGTGAGCGTGTCAAAAAAGTACAGCCTACACACTCGAAAAACAACACTCCTTAACAATCGAGTAAAAACCATACAATAATCGAAAAATGAATCGGAATTTTTTGCTCATCTCGAAAACATTAAAAGCATTCAAAATGAAAATAAATCCAACCCTTTTCAAATCTTATTTAATGCGGAATTCGTAGTTTTTGAGAAATGATCAGCGACGGGGCCACAATGACGGCCTTTTTACCTTTTGGCCCTTTCGGCTTGAGACAATAGGCCGCGGGGTCGACGACCCGGGATTATAAAGTTTGGAACACCTTGTCTCAGGGTTGTCAGTGAAAATTTTTAAGGATAACTGGAGCACCGCTGGCTTTTGATAAGTCATATTAGGTCTAGAAAAAAAAATGTGTTATGTTGTACATATTATGTTAATGTGAATTTTTATTGAAGTGAAACTTCTTTATCGGGGTTGGAAAAAAATTTTGTGTAACATTTTTTCGTTACACTTACGAGTTACGCGTGACATTTTTCCGTTACGCGCCTTCTTTTTATTATCCCTACCACGCGTGATTCGATTTCGTATTTCTGTAAAGTTGCATATAGTTAATTATTTTTTGAAAAATAAGGTCATAAAGAAGTTTCACTTCTTACGTGTGTACACTAGTACATGCACACATTTTTTTTTTCAAATACAAATGTGTAATAAGATAGATAAACTTTTAAAAGAATTAAAATATGTACTATAATATGTAGTTGTTATTGTGTTTAAGTTTTTCTCTATTCTAATCAGATTTATGTATGAATGTACTAAACTAACAAAAAATCCACTGTATGCACAATGAAGAATTTATAACACATATGTATAAAAGTAATTAAATTATGTTATGTAAGTTTGTTCTGATTTTTATTAAGTTTAGTAGCGAGTGACAACCCTAAGCGAGGTAGGTATTATAAATTATAATCCGCGCGGGCGCAGACGATGAGTTATTAAGAGTTTATGATTATTTCCACAGGACTAAGTTTTTAATATTTTACCTGAGAATGCAAAAAGTGCTCCAGTATGTACCTATGCGAATCTCTTAGTTGATATTATGTAACATTATATTATGTTTGTTTATTAAGCGTGTATTTTATTGTGTAACTAGCGACCCGCCCCGGCTTCGCACGGGTGCAATGCTGATACTAAATACACTACAGAAAAACTTCACGGGTATAAAATAGATAACCGGGCGGCCGGCCGGTACCGCCGCAAACGCTACGTCCCGCAATTTTTAAATCTGTAATATCTTCGAAAATATTCACTTAAATCATACGGTGTAAAGGGCCATATAGATCTATATTAAATGAAAATGTTTTCAAGGTATTTAATTGGTTAAGGATTAATGCTGTATTGGTTAAAATCGCTTCGAAAATTAGCCATTATTTGTCGTAAAAAGTAAATGACAAAAAAAAGTTATTGTGGGTTATCCATAAGAGATAGACATATACCATCGCGGACTTTTCTGTGGACCATTTCAATGTGTATAATACTTAGTACATTATTTTGATAAAACTCGTAGGGTTCAGCCTGCGTTTGCAATGTAAGCGGAAAAAATGTATTTTTTTACGACATCACATTAGAAACCTGAAAAATAACAGTACTTCTCCACTATTTAATGGATGTTATTATACATATAAACCTTCCTCTTGAATCACTCTATCTATTAAAAAAAACCGCATCAAAATCCGTTGCGTAGTTTCAAAGATTTAAGCGTACAAAGGGACATAGGGACATAGGGACAGGGAAAGCGACTTTGTTTTAGGTATACTATGTAGTGATAGTGATGATGATGATGTGTTTAAGTTTATGGGAGTCATAAAGGTACCTTCAGATATCAAATGTATCTTAATATATATAAATCTCGTGTCACAATGTTTGTCCTCAATGGACTCCTGAACCACTCAACCGATTATAATAAAATTTGCACACCATGTGCAGTTCAATCCAACTTGAGAGATAGGATAGTTTTAACATGTAGGTACCACGGGCGAAGCCGGGGCGGACCGCTAGTTATTATGTAAGTATACCGACTAGGTACTACCCACCTTATCACTTGAACAGTGGTGTCTAAAGGAAACCAATGAAAAGAAGAGGAAAGAAGAGAATGTAAATAAAATTAAATAAATCATTAGAAACTCAATCCTTTGTTAATTTCTGTGCCCCGCTGAAGAAACCCGCATTACTCCGCTCCTATTGGTCTGACCTCACAACAGTCCAATATTTTTTTCAAATCGGACCCGTAGTTCCTGAGATTAGCGCGTTCAAACAAACAAACAAACATACAGTAGAGTATAGATTAACATTAATTATTCTTTTTCAGATTATTTAACCTACATTGGTTTGGATAGGTATATATTATTATAGACCTACCACGATGAAACTGCTGGTTTCAATCAATTAATAATAGATTTTAAAACACATTTTATAAATATAAAATTATTTATTTGAAAGAATTATAACAATAATAACAACTTAAGGGTGAATTTATTGTTATAGAGCCTAATGACAGGTTAATTAGTAGAATGGTGAAAATAACTTTTAAAAGAGCTTTTAATTCTGTAGAAATGATCGATAGTAGGTATTATCTATTATTTACTTTATACTTAGCTACTTGTAACTATATTCATGAGCACTTGCTAAAGTTCCTTGATTGAAAATTTTATAAGTTGTTATCGATTTTGTTACCTATTTGTTAAAATTTAATAAATAAATATTCTAGACCACAATTTACATAAAATACTTGATTTTCCCGCCATTCCATTTGCGTACGAAACTAAAAGCTTACTCGTCTAACCATATTTACACGCATAAATTAACGCGGTTCGGCCTGTTATATATTTTAATTGATAGTTAATTAGTTCCAAAGTAACAGGCGATCAAATCGACCAATATAGTAAGTTTTCCATTAAACTAAGTATGTTTATAAGAACTGCCGCGTACTTTTTCTGCTAAAATTGGAAATCCACTCTTTGAAGTCGCCACCGGTGCGTAATTAAATAAATACAAACATGCAAATGAAACTAGTGAGTTTAAA
>CAJQZN010044227.1:0-14576 GCA_907164685.1 Colias eurytheme | reverse complement strand
TTACAACATAATGGAATTCTCTGGTACCCATAAAATGCTTTTAAATTCCTCCAATACCCCAGTTAATATAATCAACAACAGTATACCAAATAATTAAGTGCGTTCGTATAATAAATTCAAATTATGCTTGAAGAGGTTGAAAGTTAGAAGCCCATTCGAGTACTCCGACTTTATTTACACGAAGTCTTTTATTCTTGTTAACTCTGGGGCTCCGAAGTTGGGATCTCGATTTCATTGACTTAGAAAACGCGCGAAGTTTTCCTATTGATGGATTTTAAAGAAAATTTAAAGGCACCTTAATTTAAGTTTAGTTTATCGTGAACGAAGCTAGGTGTCGGGTAAGTTGAGTCTACCTGAGTTGTTGTTTATAATACTTTTAAAAATTAGTATTTCGAATTCTCTGTTTTAAAGTGTTCTTTTGGATTGGATCACGCTCTCACAGGGGAAGTTTGCGTTCTGACAGTAGTTAGGCATTATATGGGAAACGTTATACAGTTTGCTGGTGTTTTGAATGAGGAGGAAGCGTTCCTTTGACCAATATCATGACCCTATCTTTGCCTTTCATAAAAGGATCTTTGAATATACTTCAAAGGGCTCCGTTTACACATTAATAATATTTGGCTAATTATGGACATCACATAATAAGCGAATGTATTTTATCATACATCTTATTTATACGTAACCTGTGATTTTAATAATTATTGGTAAGGAATGTGAACAAGTGACAATTATTTTTTTGCAAATGTGTTACGTGACTTTCAACTGAACGAAAAATATACTATAGTTATTTAAATGTAATGTAAATATACGTTTATTTAAAGAGAGATTGTCGACCACTTTTCATTTAACTATTTAACTACATAAAAACACATACCTATAACGTCATTTTTTAAGATAGGTCTGATAATGACATCGACTATTTTAAAAACTGTTTACTTTCAATAACGCCCACGGTACATCGCAATCGAAGCGGAAAATGCTGTTTAAATAAATTGAATTAAACTAAAATATTACATAGAAATAACCAAGATTATTCTGTACCTAATTTATTCTAATTTTCACCTGACTAAGGTAATTTGTCTCTAGTTTAATCTGTGTTTTCTTCTTTATTTTTAGTTTTTTTCCCGGATTAATCAAGTCGGGAGTTTCACTCGGATTTTCACTCGTAAAAAACTATATTATTGTAGTTTTTCGGGTTCTGCTAAAAGTTTCGCAGGTCGAAATCATTGAAGTTTGATAAGCTTTGAATGATGAAACTATTTTCATTTCGCTCTTGATGAATTTGCTGTTAAAAGCTGTTGAAATTTAGTAATCCCTAGATTAGTTAGATACCATAAGTATATGGAAGAGTAAATTGTGTTTTTTAAGATATTGTTATATTAAACTAGCGATCCGCCCTGGCTTCGCCCGTGGTACAATTTACGTTTTCTCTACGAACCATCCTCGTACTACAAGGAATATAACTTATAAAAAAAGAATTATCGAAACAGGTCCACCCGTTCACGCGTGATGCCGTGACAACGGAAAACGGGTTTCATTTTAATATATATATAATATATAAGATTAATATAGAAGATTAACAAGTATTATAAATAAATAAATAAAATAAATAAATAAATCATTTATTTCACTTAAAACAATTATGCTGTCTCCATTTCTCTATTGGTTCCTATTATTTATTTTGATCTACGTTTACTACAACAGACTTGAATAGAATTAGTCCGTTTATCAAATGGTCAAAAGTATAATATGAAAGTATACCTACTCTCTCTTTTTTTAAGATACGATTTTGAGTGAGTAGGATAAGCAAAAAATGGAAATTGCAAGCTTGAGACTGTTGTACGTAAGAAAGCAATATTTTTTTAACATTAAACTATGGCAAAGATTCATCAATTGTCGCTCTCGCAAAAATCAAAAACAACATAAGCCACGTTCTTACACCAACATAATTATAATTTCAACTCATGTATAATGCAATAATATTTTAATACTGTCCAGTCGGTCATAATATTGCCCTAAAATATTTTGTTTCGCCAATTTTTCCCGCTAAATTTATTGCACATAACAATTTGCGAAGTAATAGCTTTGGAAGATTTATGCTTTCGTTATTAACTCGAGCTAGACATACTGGAATATCGTATTATTTTTCAGATAGTACTAATGGACAGTGAATAATTAAAAGGATTTGATTCGTTTTCATTTAAATACCATGTGCGTCTGTTGAAATAGAATTGAAAATATAATCCAGCCACTCTTTAGGGCAAAAATACCCCGAAAGAAGGATTGGTCATTGCGGTCTGCGCGTGCGCCGGTGACACTTGCCTTATAGCTTGGCCTCCACGGTCCCCCGACCTAAAACCCATTGATTTTTTGTATGGAAATACTACAATGACCTCGTCTACTCGAGATACTGCCACAATTTAGACGAATTAACCCGGAAATTGAGAGTAGCAGAAGAAACCATAAAAAAAAATGTATTTAAAAGGCACATATACTTATACATACACACATATACTAGTCCATCTTGACCATTGTGAGCTAAAAATTTAAATTTCTATATTTAGGATAGAATAATCGGACATAATACACCATTATCCCATCCCATTTCGGGATTAACATAAATTTATAAATAGCTATAAGCTGTCTCGTTCCACGTCAAACATGATGAATACTAAAAGAGTTGTTTCTGAAATACTAAATTCATGAGGCTCAAATAAAAATACTAGAACCGAGCGAACGTGCGATGCTAAATCGTTGTGGCTTATACATTAAGTGTTTGGTTAGTTTTGAGTGTCAGCTGCTGCTGGCCAGCGAGAAATGTACGGTAAAATGCAATGCAAGCAATAGCTACGTTTTTTTATGTAAATTTAGAAATATGTATGTTGAAGTATACCCTTAAATACATACCGTATTTTTTAAATGAATTCAATATGAATATAAAATTCGGCACGTGTGTAATCTATACTAATATTATAAAGAGGAAAGGTTTATAATTATGTATGTATGTATGTATGGTTTTCACGCATAAACTACTGGACCGATTTCAATGAAATTTATCACACATATAGAGGGTAACTTGGATTAACACATAGGCTAGGTTTTATCCCGGAAATCCCACGGGAACGGGAGATACGCAGGTTTTTCTTTGAAAACGCGGGCGAAGCCGTGGGTGGAAAGCTAGTATTATATAGAAAATTTTTGAGAGTTTTCCTTTCTAATGTATATTTCGTTAATAATCCTTCAATAATGAGTGTTTCTTTTCTCTTTTGTGGTCATAGAATCATTTAGACAATTTTTTATGTATCAACGTAAGTATGTCAGTATTTATATAAGTACTTTTCAGCACGGTTATGTCAGTAATTATTGATTATTCAGTAGGTACATTGCAAGAAAAAGGCTTAATATTTGTAGGTTAATAATATAGAACCTCTTGATCTTCACAGTGTCACACTTAGTGTACAACATAGCTACAACTGATATTATTCAGGTTTTCTATCGTATGTTTTCATCTCAATATATTGAGTGGAAAGAAATGATAGTGATTTATGAATTATGTCCCCGGAACATAAATAACTCATATTCAGCATTCAACTAATTTATATTATGCTTTTAATAATATTAATAATATACTTTTTACAAACAAAGTTAAGTAGAGTAAAATTTCAAGGTAGCGCCATGGCAATACCGTCACGTCTGGACTCAGGCGACGATTTTCGTTTTTTTTAATCTTGCCAAAGAAGTTTCACTTCTGACACGTGTGCTCGGCAGATACATTTTTGGGTACTAAATTTTAATGGCTTTAATCACGATTAACATAAATATATAAGCCAAGTTTTTTTATATTTTATTTTTATAATATTTCGATGATTTAACATAAATAATAATAAATACAAAAGTAAAAGTAATTAGCACTTTCCTATGTAAATTAACATTTTAAATTGTATATCGTAGATTCCGATTGTCTTACAAAGCAGTAGAGTGTAGGTTATAGTGATTGTACAGCAGGTGTTTTTAACAAACGGGATCTGTTGCGATACTTTCTTGTTTAGTTTTAAATTAATAACACTATTTTACAAGTTTCCTTATTTAAGTTTTACAGTGCATAGGCCTGGAACTATGTTAATGAGAAGCGGTGATAGTTAGTGAAGATATTTTTATATAATATTATAACGAAGCTGTTGATAAAAATTTTGGTTTCTGTCGCGACTTGCAAGTAAATTTTGTCAATTAGGTACTGAGTACATACAGTATTTTGGGTTTTAATTATGTTTAGAAGTATTTATAGCAGTTCTTCATTACAGGATCAACGAGAATAATATGAATGAGCGATACAAATAAATAAGTATTAACCAACCAAAGACACGATTGCGTTTCAACTTAAACCATTATTTCAACAAAACAGTTAATTATAGCATTATCAAATAAGCATTTTTTACACGAATTATATACTAAAAGAAAAAAGAATTTCAAGAAACCCAAACATAACAACAGATAAATGAGGTTTAAATATTGCAATATTTTTTTATAAGTAAAATAATATTTAATACATTTAACAAAGTTTTTAGTTTCATTCAGTTATTATTTATTAATATTCAATGTCTCTTGGAAGTCAAGTGAAGTAAAAATAAATTTAAATTTTCTACGTAAAAACTTTTCATAGTTCTCGAAATTAGCATCACAAAAAAATAGTAAAAATAATATAATTTAAACAGTTAAAAGAATGCCATAGAAACTCTACGAATTCAGAAAATAGATTCCCAAAAAAGGCTCTTTGGAAATTTTTATAAAAAATTTACAAGTGATAAAATCTAAGAATTTGGTATAAAGGTAAGTTATAACTAAGCTTGTTACGTAGAAGTGATAATATCTCTTTGGCTCTCATAAAAAGAAACGTAATAAATGATTCTTGGAAATAAAAAGATAGAACTAAAATTAATTAATTTCATCATTTATTTACAGAAAATTTAGGAGATATCAAGTGCAAGGGAAAAGCACCAACGTGTTAACTATTACTATATTTTTCTGTCGTCTTTCCCAAATAAATGAATGAAGGTAATCTTAACAAGGGATGAAAGTTTAGGGGACAAATAAATCATTTTGAATTATTATCATGTTATGACAATGAAACTGAATTATAAAAGTGCGGTCTCCATTTATTCTACAAAGTATAAAACCAATAAGTTCTTTTTAATTTATTTATTTACTAGCTTTCCGCCGGCGGCTCCGCCCGCGGTTTCAAAGAAAAACTCGCATAGTTCCCGTTCCCGTGGAATTTCCGGGATAAAACCTATCCTTTATTACCCGTGGATAATGTAGCTTTCGAATGGTGAAAGAATTTTTAAGTAGTTTATGAGCCTATTCATTACAATCAAACAAACAAAGTTTTCCTCTTTATAATATTAGTGTAGATTAAAAAAGAAACTCCCTGGGACTATCTATGATCAAAATATAAACGCTGGAATCATTTTAAACAAAAGAAATAGACGGATATAGCACGTGCGTTGAGCAGAAATATTTTCGAAAACTGTTCTCATGCAAGCGCTAAAAAGTGAGCTATAAAGTACAACTTATTTAATACAGTTAGCGAAGTAGCTGGCAACTAAGAAGTGTTTTCGCTTTTGTTTCTCGATGACAAAGTTTTAAATAATTATTGCCTTAATGCCGTCTTTGTGCTAGATATTAACTTTCGCCATGTTTTAACTTCATAATTATAATACTGTCACCGAGGGTCGTTGTATATTTTTCGTGATAATTACGCTCGCGTACAGATTTTCTTGGAAAAAATATCGGATTACCCGAGCTCTTTTTAAAGTTTCGAGCGATGGGTTTGAGCTTGAAAGTGTCGGTTTCTCCGCGAATTGAAAGGAAAATTATTTTATTTAGCACAATGTCGTAATGATTATATTTTAAATAGAAATAGACAAACATAATAAATACGCAGTCCTATATGTATATTTGTGTGAAAGCCCAAAAGCTTAGAAAAAAGGGAAACTTTCTATGTATTGAGAGCGCGTGTGCTAACTATTGTTTTTGTTGTATCTATTTAGATAACATTTGTTAGTTTACCTTTTTGCTACAATAGTAATACGTCCTTTATCCTACCAGAATGTGTGATAATGAGTGAATGTTAGTTATTCTTTTATGTAAAACGACTGATCGGAATTTGATACGATAACTATTGTATTATATATTTGACGATGAAATTTTTATAAGCTTTTTGAAGTGAAACGTCTTCAAAGGCACGTTGAGAAAAAAATCTAGGTCGCATCATGGTAATACCGTCACGTTGGTACATACCAAAATCGTCGCCTTGCTCCATGGTGACTTTAGATATCTTAGAATCTTGCAAAAAGAAATTTCACTTCTGACACGTATGCTCGGCATACACTTTTTTTCCGGATATCAAGTAAGAGAAGAAGTGGGTTGAATATACAAATATAAAGCTCGAATTTTACAAAATTCGTTCTAAACATGACAAAATCATTCCCAAATAAACATTAATAACGCAGCAAACAAGCCATTTATTCTACCAATTTTATTAGCAAGAGGAAAATGCTCAGCATGATTGATTCAAACGCCACCTCATTACATCTCCTAGCGAATATTGTTACAATTATATTGTTGTCTAGTTAGGTTAGTATTGAATCATAATTGTAATTGGTTGTTTTTTTATTACAGTAATAATTTTAATTTATCGTTAGAGAGTTATATCGACAGGGTCATCACGGATAATGCCGAAGTAGGAACTCTGTAGAAAACTAGAAAACACATCTTGTCGTAACGTTATTTTTAGTTACAAATATTATGCGTTTTAAACTTTAATATGATAGGTTTATTTCCAACGCTAAAACGGATGAACCGATTGTGATAAATTTTAGCATTTGTAAGATTAAACTTTTGGGGAAGGACATTAACTCAGTGGATTAATGTAAAGATTGCAAAAAGAATGGTATGTTTGAGGATTTTTTATTGTGCTTCCGAAATAATCCATGGCCTATATAGAGATTATAATAAAAATGAATCGCAAAATGTGTTGGTAAGCGCATAACTCGAGAACGGCTGAACCGATTTCGATAATTCTTTTTTTATTATATTCCTTGAAGTACGAGGATGGTTTTTATGTAGAGAAAACGTAAATATGTACCACGGGCGGACCGCTAGTAGAGAATATAATTTAAAAGGTATAGCGAAGAAATTCAAACACTATAGGTATTATATAATTTAAAACATAGAAACTAATATTATAAAGCTGAAGAGTTTGTTTGTTTGAACGCGCTAATCTCAGGAATAACTGGTCCGATTTGAAGAATTCCTTCGGTGTTTAGATAGCCCATTTATCGAGGAAGGCTATTATAGGCTATATTATATCATTACTCTAAGACCAACAGGAGCGGAGCCACGCGGGTGAAACCGCGAAGCGCAGCTAGTAAAAGATAATTGTATGAACAAAAAATGGACGTGCTTTCAACATTTAGAGCTAGGAAGTAAAACGGGTAATACAATAATTACATTTAACAGCGTGACTTGCAAAAATAATGAATTCCTATTGGTTGTAAAGTCACGTTTCAGTGTTTTCATATATTTACTGTACGAAAACAATGAACTCTAAGTATTTCACAAATTTATTTATTTATAAATGCATATTTTAAATATTTGAGAAATGTAAAGAAACGAAAAAATGTGTGCGCGTACGAAAAAATGCTTCTTACGTGTGTACACTAGTACGTACACACGTAGAGGTGAAACTTCTTTGTGACCTTATTTTTAAAAAAATAATTTACTATATCGAATCACGCGTGGTAGGGATAAAAAAAAGAATTCGCGTAACGGAAAAATGTCACGCGTAACGAAAAAATGTTACACTGAATTTTTTTTTCAACCCCGATAAAGAAGTTTCACTTCAAAATTTCCATTATCTGAGATTTAAGGTCGCCATGGTAACGAAGGTCTCGGGTTCACATCCCACTTTACGATCGATTTGTTTCTATTAAAATGTTTACATAGTACAAATTATATTTAAAATACATTAAAACTATTGAGACGTTAACTTCCAGTAGGTTTAAAAACCAATTAATTATTTATTATGTTATTTAACCTGTCATTTGGAACGTTTAACAGCGAGCGTGGTCTCGGCAGATAGCATTAAAATATAACATTATATTATTTATAACATAACATTAAATCACAAAAACGATATATTAATAATTAAATTTACATTCTTCATATACAATAAATACATGTACATATTGCATTTTTTTGTGCATAACACGTCCTTGAAGTTTAAAGTCAGCTTGCGTAAAATGGGATATGCTTTTCGATGGATATTTATCAAACAATTTTGCAAGTTAGCAGAATTATTGTGACCATAATATTAAGTGCAGTTTCAGGTAAATATAGCATTCTACGTAATGGAATTTGAATTCGGTTGTGTTTAACTTATATATGACTATCTACATAATATCGTGTCAATTAGGTATGAAATTTAAAGTGCGTTTTTATATGCAGCGCCTGATCTCCTGCCTTGTAGTAAATTAACGAAGTTATAATATAGAAGGGAAGAAAGTATCAGTCCTGGCGCTAATTTGTTCTTAATCCAGAGGTCTGAAGCCAGCCAACCCAGCAGTCAGTCTTTGTAGACAGTATTCTGATTATCCACATATTTATTTAGTCGCTCCAGGCTATAGCCGTTTGATCTCTCAACTAGGTTTCTTACATATTATAGCTTCCTCGGGCGAGACACTAATAAAAAATATGTTTTTTGCTTCAGAGATTTCAACGTTCCGTCTGTATTATACATACTGGATCAATAGAAAATAGTGACTGAAATACGATCAAAAAATTAGTTACAGCCACAAACCTTTTTATACTTTTGTGTAATTAATCATATGTATATTCTGTAAGCCTATGTATATTCTAGCTTCCAAAGCCATGATCAATACTATAATATCATTAATCTGTCTCAATTTATTAGATTCAAAACAATACATTTATAACAACACTTTTATCAAAACTCCAGCCGACAATTATCTAAAAAACAGTTCGCAAATTCGAAACGCAATCTGCGATAGCACTAGGCACTTTTCTGGAATGTTCTTAAAATCTGGTCCCAGAGCAATAACATGGCACAATGAAACGAGCGGCCCGCGATTACTCGAACGGTTAATAGCTGTTCAAATTTATTGCAAGGGATCCGAGAGGGAATTTAAACTTATGCTTCTGTTCAATTCTTATGCCTTATCAGCTAAGATTAAAATTGGATATTGGACCCAACTGTGTTTGGGAAGATAAACAAGTGTAAATTTAATGTTTATAACTCTGGTTTCCAACTATTATGCACACTGTTTGAACTTGAATATAACTTTATGTGTAAATAATATAAATGTATATAAGATTTAAATATATCATCTACTCGTTCGCGTACTTACTACTAATAATAATTTTCAATCGACTTCAGAAAAGTGACGTTCTGAAATCGTGTACTAACTAATTTAGTTTAGTTAAAAACTCTAGCTATAGTATATTATGTACAAATATACATGTATAACAAAAATGTAGCGATATAAGATTTAAATAAGATATACAACATACTGAAAATTTTAAGAGCTTTTATTTTTAGCATTTTCAAGGTACCTAAAACCAACATAAAGGTCATGTAGGTCCATCGTTAAAGGCAGAATACCTAAACATTTTAGTTTCATTCGATTGCATTTCTCTACTGAAACAACTGTTTGTGTCATGAAACTAATCCTAAAATACAGTAAGGTATAACGTCAACGCAAATTACTTGACTTACTGTAGCAAGGATTCCAATATGAAACTGCTTTTGGGATCTTACTAGTCATTTTATGGTAAGATTTGTGTAAAGTAACATGCTTTACACAATTGCCCAAAAAAGGTGGGTAGAATATTTTCAGGATGTATGTATGTATAGTTTTTCTTCGAATATCATACTACTGAAGTTATTTTAAAGCTTACATTCACTACTTAGTATGTCTTAAATATTGTTCGTATAGAACTAATAATTCTTAAGACATAATATAACTATGGCGTACAAATAACATGCAATAGGTTAATTTTAAAGATATTTTTGATTTTTGTTTTCTTAAAATTAGCTACCATAAAGGTGTTATTGTAATTTCTTACCTTACTTGTTATATTATGACATTACACTTAGATTCAAAATAATCTAAGCGAGCGCAAAAGCTTTTTATATATTGCGCCATTTACACGTCAAATGTTTCACATACAAAACCATTTCCCTACATTATACCAGTACTGTAATACAATAACCTACAGTGATATAAGACACGGATAAAATTGAAACTTTGGCACGCGTTTGTACAGTTGATATCCGGTCGAATATTTTGGCCCAGTTGCCTTCATACATAACAAGATTCTGACGTTTCCGATTTATAAGTGCTTTTGCAAACGTTTTATAATATTGTAATACCTATTTGATATATACGTACGACGAAGCGAATTATGTAGTGAAGAATTGTAGATCTAAATATTAATCGTAGCAACTATTAAATATAAAAACATGCTTCCTGAATCTGTGTTCCCCGACGAGTACAATTAGAAGATCTTCAAGGAAAGAGTGAACAGGCACTTTTTTCTTAATCCACATTTGAACTTTTGCAAGATGTTTCCTGAATCTGTGTTCCCCGACGAGTACAACAGAAGGTCTTCAAGAAAAGCGTGAACGGGTACCTTCAAGAGAAGCGCGCTCCATCTTAAAGCCACATCTTAGCTTTTCATCAGGCGAGATCGTGGTCAAGCGCTGCCATATCACTCAATAAAAAAGCAATAAAAATAAATGTATTCTATATTACAGTTCACATTGGCATTCGTTTGTTCACACCACGGGGTTTCAGGCTCCCGTGGTTTTGCGAGATACATCGCTTTCTGACCTTCAAAAATGTTAATAACCTATTTGCTAATTGGTGTTGTGTTGCCATGTGAAAAATAGTTATTAGTCAATAATAGTACACAGTTTCTGGTATAACATAATATAGATAAGACTTACAGACTCTACATGTTTCTTTCTTCTTTCTAACTGCTGAAAAATTTAAACACGTTTCCGTTTACCAAAATTCTTTTATCACTATGAAAAGCTACATTTCTAACCACAAAATATAAAAAGTACTTGCTAAGGAAATTGATCAAATAGAGGAATCATAATCATCATAGAGACAGCTACTTTCTGAATTGAGAATTTTGATGGTTTGAATAAAGAAAATATTTAAGAAAATATTCAGAAAATATTTAAGCATTTATATATGGTACATTTTATTAAATACTAGCTTTCCGCCCGCGGCTTGCCCGCGTTTTCAAAGAAAAAGCCGCATAGTTCTCGTTCCCGTGGGATTTCCGGGATAAAACCTATTCTATGTGTTAATCCAAGTTACCCTCTATATGTGTGCTTAATTTCATTGTAATCGGTTTAGTAGTTTTTGCGTGAAAGAGTAACAAACACACACACACACACACATCCTCACAAACTTTCGCATTTATAATATTAGTAGGATTTAAGCAGCACTTGTATATGGTCTGTTATAAATCTCAGTTTTAGTCGTAACTAAACTGTTATTTGACTTATGCAGTTGTATACATACGAGTTAAACTTATTTACTGGTAAAGACTTATCGATTAAGGGCTTGGTCTAGTAGTGCAAACAAATGCATCCTGTCATCCTATATGTAAATAATACAAATGTACTAAGGGAAAGTAGCTCCACTTAATTTTTAAAAATTAAATCATTCGTATAATTTAATATTCATAATAAGTACCAAAAATGACAATTTGAAACAATTTTCGTGAAAATTACACCGGGTGATTTTTTTTATCAGTACACAAGATTTGCGAATACTTTCTATTGATATCTTCAACTTCATGTTTATATAACTGATCAACTTTTACAAAGAAATTTGGACGAAATATAAAAAAAAATAAGCTTTCCATACAAAATGCATAACTCTATACATTTTTTTCGACCTAAGTTTCTTAGTGAAAGTTGTTCAGTTTAACTAATAAAACGGATATACAAATTTTGTATATAATAAAAAAAATGTAATGTTTGTGTTAAAAAATTATAAAATAGAAAAATACGCAAATGAAAACAAAAGATATTTATTTCTGACTAGCTTCGACTCCGTCCGCGCGGATGTCAGTCTTCGCGTCTTCTACAGATTTATTATATTATGTATAATATATAGATTTATATTTATAAACCTAATAAATCTTTTGCTAGCATTCTGATGCTTTATCGGTTGCACTGGATTTATCTCTTTTTTTTCAATCGCTTGAATGATATAGGATGGGTCCTTGATGGCATCGAATGCTGAAGTCTCGAATCAATCAATTCTGACAGTAGGCAATTTATGTAAAATCTTGATAATGGTCCATCATTTTATTTTGCCTAAACGTTACATACTTTTTTATATATTCTATTTTTAACGAATGATTCACTCCAGTCCAAACAGCAAATAAGCAGACTTATGCTTCTGCAACGTTGAGTTGTCCCTGAATTTGGAAAAAATAGTCATGATTCTTATCTATGACAAAAGTGTTATTTTTTGCATGGTATTTCAAATATTAAATTTTTTTTTAACCGCATCTTCCGCATTCATGTCTTTTGCCGGAATTAGACATTTGACTTCTACTAGTCCCATTTTCCCTTTTTGATATGGGAGTGTATAAAGTAAATTTTTTAGATATTTCTCGTTATACTTTTAAAAAGTTATTATTGTCATTTTGCTCATTAGGTAAAGTAATTTCGATATCAGTTTTAAGTTTTTTGATACCTGTAATAATAACGTCATAATCGCCTGCACTTACTTATCGATTACACCCTGTATACAATCCACCATCCACATTCATAATGTTTTCCTGTCCTCCTCTCCTTTACGCTGTTCACTGATACATTTTAAATGAGTAAATCTGCTACCACTGAAGGATGTTTCATTGTGATCAGCAAATTTTCACCACTGTTGTCGATTATTTGTTTTTCATTTTTAATCAGCAATTGGGAATCATCAGTTTTGTTTTTTGCAGATTGGTGATGTACCCTAACAATACGTCTAAAAGGGAAAGCATCAACGAATTATTGTTTTCGTCCTCTTTTTTTATTCTTCGCGTCTCTGTTACTTCTGTTTGTTTAGTTCTCAACACCCACTGAATTTTCTATGTTATTGTGATCTTCCATTACATCTGAGTTTTGATGATGTGATGATAATCCATTCGTTTCATCCAAGTCCAAGTCCAAGTCCAATTCGTCCAAGTTTATATTATATTTCGTATTTCTCAAACGAAAAATAAACATTTTTGGAACTTCAAAAAAATTATATTATAAGAAAATTTATGAGCTTACTTTAGTTTTAAAGAAATATACATCCCTTTACTGACACCCCGTAAAATAAAGAAATTGTTGCCAATCACCTTTGCAATCTATTTGGTTTCATTAACTTTATGTTCGAAGATAATTTTTTTTCTAGTTACACGCGTATTTTTTTCGTTTATTTTCCATATCGAAATCAAATGTTTAAAATACGAATATTTGCACAAAACTAAGATAAAAATAATCAATTAACAAAAATATTAAATTTAATGAAGTAGAGCAACTTTCACTTCGGTATGAAGGAAAATCGAGCGTAGAGCACACGTCAGAACGCTCCGGCCCAAGGAGCGCGACTAAAGAAATTCGCTAGGATTTTTCCTAATTATTTTAAATATTTTTTTAATATTTAAAGAATTATCAAAATTAAAAAAAAAATTTTTTTAAAGGATTAATACTCATTGGTCTTCAACCAACTCGAATAAATTAATGGAAAAAATAACTTTTAGCAGTATTTATCAATAGATTTTGTAAGGCAAAAAATGGGAAATTTAATGAATTTATAACGTTCTAATTAAGAAAATCATAAGTTTTTCGGCAATTGTATTCAGCAGTTTTTAATAACGACTATATAAGGATAATAATGTGCTGATCAGATTGTGTAAATTGTAATCGGTTGCAACGTGGTGAGTGCACAAAGTTAGCTCGAAATGTCTTTGGGAGAAAGAGACTTATCTTGAAGGCCTGATTAAGGTAAAATAAAGTAACTTTATAAATGTGAAAAAATTCACGCGCATTGCGTATATAACACTAATTGATAAACAAGAAAAAAAAATTCAGTTTATCATTTCATTAGCCGGGAAAAAATTGTCAAATAACTTGTTGAAAACGCAATTTTGCTAGACTGCAGCCTTAAGGCTCTAGGCTCTAAATCAGTATCGACTAAATAGTGTTTGTCTGAGCTATCACTGGATTGACGTAGATTAATTAAAACTCAGTAATGAGCTTTAATTTATTTAATTCTAGACAATGGTTTTGCGTTGACCGCCTTTTATAGGAACATGACCTTTCCTAGAGAAGTTATCTACCATAGATGCGACATACAATTTTGTTATGTGGAAAAGTAAACGATTATTGCTAAAGATAAATTTGACATTAAACTTATAAATGACTAGCTTTCCGCCCGCGGCTTCGCCCGCGTTTTCAAAGAAAAACCCGTATAGTTCCCGTTCCCGTGGGATTT
>CAJQZN010044226.1:82677-93454 GCA_907164685.1 Colias eurytheme | reverse complement strand
TGTCACAGATTAAGTTTTGTGTACGAACCTCAATTAATTTGTGTGGAAGTAGTCGAGTATGGAAGATTCGAGTAGCTCTGTGTACGAAGGGGCTAACGACACCAAACGAATAGTGACAGGTATTCGCAATTGCTAATTTGAAATTAAGACGCTTTAGTGGTTGTGTTAGAAAAAGTTTATTGGATTTTGTTGTTTGTTTTTTAGTGATGACACGCCAGAATGTTTTTGTAGAAATATCTTTTCAGTAAAAAGCAGTCTAAAAATAGAATCTAGAATTAGAAATGTGAACACAAAGGCTATGGTTAAGAAGGTAGAAATATTCCTTAATCCCATTTTATTATGCTTAATTATGTCCAGTTCTTTATTCTCATTAAATTATCAAGCACGTCTACTAATTAAAATATAACACGCGTGTATCGAATACAATCATTATTCAATCATTCGCTTATCCAAAACAATGCAATAATAGATAAATATTAAAAAAAACAGACTTTAGTAATGTGCACAAAGTTTGAATTAAATCTGTCCAATAGATAGTGAATCAAAATCGAGTCTAAAGGAGTTGGTTACAGGCAAACATGCGAAGCTAATAGGAGCTAATAAAATGGCTAGACAAACGAATATTCAATTATTAACAAGAATTTCATTCAAAATATCCATGAAGTCTTTATGTCAGACTGATCGTGATTCCAAGAAATGCTTGGCCATTTGGCAATCGTGATGCGTACGATTACTTAACTAGTCTTCAGATATACATTGACCTGAGCGAAAAAACTATTACGTCTATCGACGAAAAACATAACAATTTCTTGTAATTTCAATTTAAAAATCCCGAGAATCACTTGACATTTTCTATAGCTGGAATATTTAAGAACACACTTGATGTATTAGAAACAAAAACGTATTACATGTTTTTCTTACAGTAATTAGAATCTGCATTTTGTATTTTAACTTTAATTACAAGTTATAACACTCGGACGTCATATATCTAGACAAGACTACTAAAAATAAATCAAAAGCCATCCAAAAAAGCGCATATCTCACAGCCAGGTAATCCAACTAAATTACCTAATTCACACCAAAACGATCTCAACCGAATCAACATTTCGCACCGCTGCATCGATTTAAGAAGTTAAAAAACGACCAAAAACGCATAGCAATAAACCGGATTGGTACTGCCGAGGTACACACAGACAAACTGAGTATTACGATAGGTATTATATTATATATGTTGTCAGGTGAATGCTCTAGTTGAGTTGAAGGCTACATATTTGGTCAGTTTTTATTTATTAGTGCCGACTTGTTATATGGCGGCTATCGACCTGCTCGAAAAAAGTTAAGATCTGCTTATTGAGTAGTTACCGCGTGCAAAAAATTGATGCGCAATGCTAGAGCTAGTGATAAAACAAAAAATGCTTTATTTATGTCGTATATACATATTAATGTATAGATACATAATACGTGTATCATCAAAGTGATAAAAGAAAAATATATACGTACTAGCGGTCCGCCCGGCTTCGCCCGTGGTAACTACATGTTTAAACTATCCTATCTCTCAAGTTGGATCGAACTGCACATGGTGTACGAATTTTATTATAATCGGTTAAGTGGTGTAGGAGTCCATTGAGGACAAACATTGTGACACGAGATTTATAATATATTACTAGCGGTCCGCCCCGGCTTCGCCCGTGGTTCATGTTTATGTTTTCTCTACATAAGAACCATCCTCGTACTTCAAGGAATATAATAAAAAAAGAATTATCGAAATCGGTTCAGCCGTTCTCGAGTTATGCGCTTACCAACACATTTTGCGATTCATTTTTATATATAAAGAAGATTATGTAAGAAAATAAGCAGCTGTCAGCGTCCATCCCTTTGAAATAATATCCCTCATGAAAATGCTGGATGATGAAATTACATAATAGCAGAAAATTAATACTAAATATTACATTAAAAATAGTACATCGACGCTAGACGAGTCTATGTTAATATGTTAATAACGACTAATGGGAGATTATTAAAAAAACAAACAAGCAGATATTGTTAGCTAAATAAATATAATATTTTTACCTAATAAATCATAAGTTGTCAAATATTTTGTACAATATATAATTACAGATATAGATTACAAATCAAAATGTTTACTGCTCTTACTAAGTACATCAGATTATGTAATAGCTATAGAGACAGATAGTATTTAGTAAAACTAACAAAACTTTTTTAGCGATTCTACCTATTTTTGGTACAAAATGATGCTTTTTACACCAAGTGACGCATTTTTATACACAACTAGCGGTCCGCCCCGGCTTCGCCCGTGGTACATATTTCGCAATAAAAGTTAGCCTATGTTCTTTCTCAGGGTCTAAAGATTATCTGTGCCAAATTTCATCGAAATCGGTCCAGTAGTTTATGCGTGAAAACCATACATACATACAAACGTTTCCTCTTTATAATATTAGTATAGATCACGAATTACACTAAATTCCTTTCATTTATAATAGCATTTCTCGAAAGAATAAATTATCTTTGTTGGAATAAGATAAATCCTTAAAATTCCATTTTTTTTCAGACTGTCTTTATTCCGTGTATTGGATAACACCAAGGCAAGGAGAAAACGAAGGCAAAAGAATATAAAAGAAGAAAATAAGAAAAAAATCGTCAGAACAGCTAGATTTAATATTAAACTTGACCCTTTCTTATAAGGTTGGTTCGATTAAAATTCGACCATAGCCACAGCTTTTAATGGAACCGTCGACGCAACGCCTGCTACGCATACTAAGTACATTTAAATTCTCTGTTAAATTCATTGACTAATAATATGAGGAAGACGATGTCTGTGAATGAAATTCTAGATAAGGACAATATATTCGATTGTTTATAAGATATTGTTTTGTAAATGTCATTATGTGCTTCTTTCAAAAAGTTAATATGGGATGTTACAAATAACTTCCAAGCTTGGTCCATGCTATCTCATCTAATCTATTTTGTTATAGTGATTATGGAATCTATTCTTATATATGTAGATAGAGAAAGCAAAAACAAAAACTCCTAAGAAACTATTATATCAGCGACCAACATCGTAACCAAAAGCCAATAAAATTTGTTAAAACATTTTTGATCGCCTGTAGCTCTTATGTTTCTATGTAATTAATAAATTAAACATATTCAACTGAATCAATAATTTTTGTTCTTTTATTACTGAGTTAATCACCCTTTAAATTTAAATTTATAATGACTGCCAGCCATAAAATAGGTCTATTATAAAAAAATCAGGTTAACAAATTATTAGAACGAGTTATGTAAAAAAAAGTGCCTCCAAATGAAATTGAATTGAAAAAAACTGTTTTCTTAGCAAGGTCTAAAGAAGCCTACATAGGATACACTAGGAATACATAAATCGGAAGCGAAACCTCCGCATTTCAAGGAAAAGACAAACTTTGAAAGCAGACAATCTGTATCAAACGAAAACTTAAGTTTAGGGCTTCGTAAGAAGATGAAAGAATCCCCGGTACTCGATTGAAAATCTAATTTAAAAGTAACAATTTGAACATAACATTATACTAATGACTTTGAATCGAGTTTTGAAGAGGGAGCCATCAAAAGGGCCGGGTTCGCAAATATTCGTTTATGGTCATACCTACATCCTTATAGCGTAAGAGATGGTAAATAACTAATATAACTGGGAACAGTCTTTTAAATTACAAATTTTCTTCACCCTTTGTAGCGTCTGTTTATTAAATTTTTTAATAAAATTGGAAACGTAAAGGAAACTTCGTCTTGAGCTTTTTCATTGTATGTATTTGATTTTAATGAGAGAGAGTGGAATTTTGATTGAACATTTTTCATTGATGTTCCTTCTGTTCGTACTACCATGATGTTATTTATCTATTTATTCGCCTAGTATTTATTGGTAAATGGGCAATTAAATATGAAAGTTTGTGTGTATTATAAAAACCGCATTGCTTCGAATTGAAAACTCTCAACGTATATTCGTAATAGTCCATTTATCGAGGAAGCCAATATACGTATATTACATCACGCTACAATACAGTCCGCTACATACGGAGCACCAAAAAAAAGCGTTTGCAATTGACATCATTTTTATTTTCAAAACAGACATTGCGTAAGAGCAAAGTTAAAAAATATTGCAAAAATGACAAAATATATGTTTCCATAGCAAACGAAATTGCAAATATCATCATCATCTCTTATACTATGTTTATCTGTACGTCCTGATGCCCTTCCGCGCTGACTGTAGTTGAACTTTCCTATCATATGCGGTAACATGGCCGGAAAATTGTGTGTTTATTTCTGGATCGTTCATATTTAATATGTGTAGTATTTCTGAGATATTTTGTTAAGGTCAGTGATATATTTGTTTGCTGTATGCTATTTACCCTAAGTGTACCTTTGTTATTTTAATTAAAATGTACTTTCTTGCTGACCCGAGTGACGATGTCCTTTCTTGAAAATATATTTTTACATTCCTTTAGAAACTTCTAGAAGCAAAAGAAACCTACAAGAAAAAAATGAATTCCAAAGTTATAAATCTTATATATAAAAATGAATCGCCAAATGTGTTGGTAAGCGCATAACTCGAGAACGGCTGAACCGATTTCGATAATTCTTTTTTTATTATATTCCTTGAAGTACGAGGATGGTTTTTATGTAGAGAAAACGTAAATATATACCACGGGCGAAGCCGGGGCGGACCGCTAGTTACTTATAATATTATAACCATAAGTTAAAAATTATTAAATTACGCAACAATATCGTCAATAAAAATCTATACTTAAAACTTATTGAAAACAGTAACAATAGGTACCTGAATTTCCACAATCATACTATGCAATCAAACATAAGTTCATAACTGCCATAGCGCCACTAATTCACTCCTACAATAAAACTACGTACACATATTGTATCAAGTTCAAATGCATACTTGGCCTATAATCACAGATTATACAACTCTGTATACAATGTAATCTTAACCTTACATGCCACAGTATAGAACACCTTTTTGATTAAATATTTAGGTACCGCACATTTCATTCACGTGCTAAAACATTTTCTTTACGCTATGTAATTGATTTCCTCTGATCTCGGTTATGGCATTCTTAATTGTTATTCCGACGCTACACTGACTTTAAAATATTTCCTTATCGTAATTAAATTATGTTTAGCAACATTCATTCTGGGTTTTTTGTGAAGTTGGAGATTTTTAAAGGGCTATTTTTCTCATTTAGAAATTTAGAATCGCTGTTATTCTACAGATACTGTAAATGCCAAATTTCATGCATATTTTATAACATAGGTATCTGTGTTCTAAATAACGATAAATAAACACATTTTGCTAATAATATTTGCTAGATAATGACTAAGATTTTCATTGTAATATTTTTTTACAAGTCTCACAAGTATCATAATTATACTTAACTATAAAATAGTCAATTTCATATTAAGGTCACAAAGCATAGTTCTACACTAGAATCGTAAACAAACTCCTCAAACATTGTTGCAAAATCACGTAACAAACATTTATTAACATACATTTCTATCCTCATATCTTCCTTTCTCATTGCCAATCCACACAAAACACACGCACTCAATATCGTCTCAAATAAATCAGTCACCAAAAATATCAAAACGCTTCAAGAACGGCCTCTAACAAAGGAATTGTATGCAAATGATCCACATTTAACGATAGGTCAATACCGCGACCTATATCCAAGTATATTATAGAGGTAGTATACTTCATTAATTTTAGGTCAGAACGAAATCAATTAGCCTACAAGCGTTTGGGAGTAGTTCCTTTATTTCATTTCTAAGAAAGAAAGCAAATTATATGACACTAGCTTACCGGCTACCGCCCGCGGCTTCGCCCGCTTTGTCTAAAACCTAATAAATTATATACAAAAACCTTCCTCTTGAATCACTCTATCTATTAAAAAAACCGCATCAAAATCCGTTGCGTAGTTTTAAAGATTTAAGCGTACAAAGGGACATAGGGACAGAGAAAGCGACTTTGTTTTATACTATGTAGTGATGTAGCCCTGCATTTACATCAAACGAACATAGAGCTAGAGCAAGAGCATTCTTATTATATTCATATTTTCACATCTATACTAATATTATAAAGCTGAAGTGTTTGTTTGCTTGTTTGAACGCGCTAATCTGGGGAACTACTGGTCGGATTAGTAATTGCATAGTCACAAATGCACTTTACTTTGACTAAATATTTATAAAACAACCGAGAAATTAAAACAATTGTTTTATGTGTGAAACATTTTTAATAATAACTAATATGTATGATAAATTCCTTAATATTTTGTGTTAACTCTACATATGTTTGCATATCTTCTTCTTCTTATATATAAAAATGAATCGCAAAATGTGTTGGTAAGTGCATAACTCGAGAACGGCTGAACCGATTTCGATAATTCTTTTTTTATTATATTCCTTGAAGTACGAGGACGGTTTTTATGTAGAGAAAACGTAAACATGTACCACGGGCGAAGCCGGGGCGGACCGCTAGTTTGTAATAAATATAATTTAAACTCAGCATTAAAATTATATGGAGAAAGTTTAAATCGAAATATGTACGTATTCGTTGTATCAAATGCGGTCATTTACAACCTTATTACAAAGGGATAAGGTATGGAATTATTTACTGTTCAGGATGTCAAACCCATTTCTTTTTACGAAGGGAATTTTAATGGGGTTGTTTGAGTATTATCATTCGTATGGGGCTCGTTTCTATTGGGCTGCTGTTACAAGAGATATAATAGCGTAAGCGATGGCGATTACAGTCTACAGATTCCATTTATTATTTTAGACTTCTAGCCAGATTCTATGGCGCAATGATCCAAATAGAAGTGTGCCATTAAAACACAGACTTGTCTATTAAGTTATTACAATATCGCCACCAAGTATTAGAAATCTAGCAACTGGGCTATGCAATACATAAGCATGTTAAAACTTACAATCATTTGCCACATATCCTGATTTTACTGTCCATCTTTCCTTCCTTGAAACTGCGTTTGTACAATATTAGATCATAAAACATTACTAGTAACACATTATCTTCCGTAAATCAAGACTTATTTTTAAACTAGATAAAGATTAAAATCGGTTCAATCCTTCATAATTCAACAAGGTTCGCTTACATACAACATTTATAGCTTGAGACAAATACACAACAAATATTTTAATTCTTTATTTGCGGAATTTAGTTACAAAGATGTTAGTTATTAATCTTCTTATACACTCTGCTCGTAGTTGAGCATGCAAATTTACACACATACAAACATCTACCCGAATCGCTCCGCTCGTCGCGCCGCTATCGCCTATCACAACGTTCTCAGGCACTCCATGTGACGCTAAAAGGGCAGGTTGCGGTCCTGGTTATCTACACCAGCCATTTTTCTGCTTTGCTTCGAGGGTAGACAATAAAAAGAAAACATAATGAGTTCTTCAAAAACTCAACCTTTGTGAAATTGCTTATCGTTTATGAGAAATTTAATTTAGATCGTCTGTTTGATTGAGATTAGGTAAAGGGTTGGTAGGTTATTTTGATGTTGCTGTCTTTTCGAGGGTTGATATTATGGAGGAGCATTTATGATGGTACAGTGGTTGACGCGTGAGCGTAACACCGAGGGGTCCTGGCCCCTGGGTTCGATTCCCGGTGGAGACGAAGAAAAAAAATGTCTTGGTCTGGTAGGACACATAAGGCTGATCACCTACTTGTCCCTAAAGAAAATCGATCAGTGAAACAGATATATAATGCATCTGCCCCTTACCCCACTAGGGGACATGGGACTTCACTTTTATTTATGATAGGGCGACAATTACCCATAATTGGTATTTGGTCCAGGAAAATTAAAACATTACACCAAGTCTTTTTACTATTTAACTTCATACTCTAGTTACAGATTATGAAAAACACAGTATTTCAATCGATCAATGAAATTATAATTCCTACTGATATCATATAGCTGCTAATACTTCTAATAGCCAAGTAAGACGGCAAACATTTTATTGAAAAAAAAATATTATTATTTACTAGCAAATTTTACATATTCGGTTCACAATTTTGCTATGTCTTCTGAACTAGGTTATTACCTGTGTCCACAGACATACCTGTGTCTCAGAAAACAGTGCCTTCCCTTATGTATGGTAGTAAAACTGGCCACCTTTCGTCTATTTCAATTTTCATCTTCTCAGCCATTTACTTTCTAGGCAAATAACTTCAAATAACCATTAAAACATACATCAAACTAAACTAGGTTGTAAAGGGAAAATCAGCGTGCCTAGGAAATGCTCTAAGTAGGAACGGGCCAATCCGCTAGCGCCCTACGATTTACGGTCCAATCCTCTTATTACTGGAAGCCCTACAAGTGCATCAATAGGTAGTCTTCAGGCTTGATTACTACTACCCTTACATGCCCTATGTCTAATAACTTAATTGAAAACAATAGAGAATTTTAACGTTTGATCTAGTCTTCTATATTATAAAGCTGAAAAGTTTGTTTGTTTGAACGCGCTAATCTCAGGTCAAGGTCTACTGGTCCGATTTGAAAAGTTCTTTCGGTGTTAGATAGCCCATTTATCGAGGAAGGCTATAGGCTATATATCATCACGCTAAGACCAACAGGAGCGGAGAAATGCGGGTGAAACCGCGGGGAACAGCTAGTATATAATATTATCTGTCGTTTGGTATTGAGTTTGGAAACGTTTTGTTATTTAGGGCTGATTTTTCAATCCTTGGTTAAAACTTATTCGTAGAATAATGTATAAAACTACCATTTTAAAAACGTATTCTAATTGCCCGTATTTGACTTTTAACGTGACATTTTAATATAATCGTGTAATACTTTATTGGACGGATAAGTTTTTAACAAGCATTGAAAAATCGGCGCTAAATAACGCTTTTATTAGCTTCACCTGTATATTTGTATGTAACCGACTTTGGAGTCGATTTCAATCCACTATAAACGGACAGATTTTATTCAAACTTTGTACACTTATCAAGAATCGGTTACAATACAATAATTTCATAAGTCTTAACTTTATTTATCATTAATTTAAAGAAAAATTGAAAAGAGTTCACGCTAGTAATTTGAAACGTCTACTAAAATAACATACTTAAAGAATTCGCATTGTTTATGAATGCAATTACTGTAGTTATGCGAAAAATTGCTTTCGTAAAAATATTTTATATTACCGTGTATTATATTACTAAAAACTTTGTGTTAAAAACAAGGCTGTTCATTCATAAATCTATAAAATTAATATAGCTCGCACAGATGTAAATTTTATATACAATTTAGATGTATAATATTTTAATTTTAATTTTTAATTTATTAAAGATTACGAAATAAAGCAGTTCAACACAGAACACACACATAATGTATAATTAGCAGCAAATAATTTACCATAAATTATAAGTCGTTTGGCAATTCTATTTCCATGGCTACCTTGATACCTAGACTGGAAGTATATATTAAAAACTACTACTATTTGGAAAGTTTCGAGACTACCGGTAATGGTAGGGTTGTCACCTGCAAATTAATACTAATTAAGGTAATGAAATTAACGGCCTTACTAACAAAAAGTTAAACAATGGATAAATTTCTACCATTTTCTACCATAGCTTTGTCCTGCTCTTGCTCACATGAAACGTCAATCATAAAAACAAGACAGGTTATTGCAATAACTAATCCACTGCAAAGCGAATGGGTAACATTTTATTAGTTAGACCGTAAATATTTTATACGATTTTTATATGAAAATTTCAGTGTTTTGCTAATTTGATTTGCGTGGATAAAATATACCTTAATAAAGCAAAACTCTGACCAAAACTTTTAAAGAAAGACTAGACGCTTGATTCAACTTCGTTCGCATTGAGCCGTCGTAATATTGTGTTAAGTACAAACCAACAAAACATTTATTTCTTAAAATATTAATCAAAATTGAAGATAAGCAACTTAAGGCCATATAAATCTACCCCAAGTCAAATAAATCATTCACACAACCTACGAGGGTGTACACTGTACATGTAAGTACATCAAATCGCCAACCCTAAGGTAAGTCAGTAAACGTGTAATAGGATCGTAAAATTCGTAAACCGACATTTTGGCCTTGTCGGGTCGTTGTCGTACCGCAGCGTCACGCGGTTAGGCGAGACGACTCGAATAATATTTGCGTATTTTGCATTCAACAATTTGGACTTACGTATTCTTTACATTATATTATACACGCGTAAACGTATTTATTATATTATATCCTAATAAATACATAGTATAAAACAAAATCGCTTTCCTGTCCCGATGTCCCTATGTATGCTTAAATCATTGAGATAATATTAATATGGAGACGACACCGCCTACATCACTTATGTTCCACTTAACATACGCCATGTGGCGTATGTTGAGCGGTTTTTTTTAATGGTTTTAAAGTGAAACGCATCAAATATGCCTTCGTGTGTGTTACGATATTGCACAAATAATACAAATAATACGGAAAAGTGCAAAGGAATAACTTTCATCGGTATGTACCTAACTAGATAATAATTTTTAAAACTTAGTTAGAGCAAAAAATGGCGCACAGATTTTGTTCGTGGTGTCTCCTCCATACGTAGTAATATTATCTCAATGGCTTAAATCTACGGATTTTGATGCGGTTTTTTTAATAGATAGTGTGATTCAAGAGGAAGGTATTAGACAAAGCCTACTAATATTATAAATGCGAAAGTTTGTTAGGATGTGTGTGCGTGTGT
>CAJQZN010044226.1:0-82667 GCA_907164685.1 Colias eurytheme | reverse complement strand
GTTACTCTTTCACGCAAATACTACTGAACCGATTTCAATGAAATTTAGCACACATATAGAGGGTAACTTAGAGTAACACATATAGGATAGGTTTTTTCCGGAAATCCCACGAGAACGGGAACTATGCGGGTTTTCATTTGAAAACGCGGGCGAAGCCGCGGGCGGAAATCAAGTTTTATATAAATAATCATCAAAAAATAGACCTTATATAAATTAGTATTTAACTACTATTTTCGGAGTGCATGAAAGCGTATAAATAAAATTATGAGTTACTAAATTTTTTGTAACATAACGTACCTACACTATTTTTTTACCAACAGCTATAATAGGTGCGTTATAATTTATAATTAAGCTTTTTCTATAATTTTTTCTACATATATTTAATTAAAATCACAACGAATGACTTTATCTGAGCATTGCTTTGTGTTATGAATGTATTTTTAGTGTATAAAGTTATTATGAAGTCATGATGATGTAGAAAAATATTATTTATGTTTTAGACTTACAAAAACTAAACGAATACTACAAAACGTTGTTCTACCTCTATATAGATAGAAATAATGCATAAACACAAAAGTTTTTAATAATTTTGGTCAAGTAGATACGTACCGCGAAGTAATGCAGATTGGTACCTATTATTCTTGTCTACTAACTATCCGCTCCCGGCTTCGCCCGCGTTTTCAAGGAAAAACCCGCATAGTTCCCATTCCCTTAGGATTTCTAGGATAAAACCTATGTGTTAATCCAAGTTACCCTCAATATGTGTGCTTAATTTCATTGTAATCGGTTCAGTAGTATTTGAGTGAAAAGAGTAACAAACATACATATTACATACACACATACATCCATCCTCACAAACTTTTGCATTTATAATATTAGAAGGATAGGATAGAAATGCATCATCAGGAATAATAATTACTTATTAAAATATTTGGAATGTGAAACTATGCGGAATTAATTTAAACACGGCATATTATGGCTTTTAAAAATAAAAAAATTTGCATTATTCTACAAAAGATAGATACAATAGTAGATATTCATAACGTAAAATATGTAGACAGAAAAATGTCAAAGTTTTAATATAAATGCTTGAAATTTAGATGTGAGAAATAAATTTGTATTAAATACATATAATAATACAAATAATTATAGACATGATGCAATTTTAATTAAAATCAAGTTTTGTTTTAGATCGTTTATTATCAATATTTATAAAGCAATATATATAATATATTTGTTAGTTTTATTATGAAAGAGATGCTTAGAATGTGTGTAGATTTTTCACCTTATCAATTTTCAATAAAACTCTTGACTCTTGAGTATCTATGACAAATATTCTCTGCACAGGAAATTCATTCAACTTTGAATTTTAAAATTTTTAATAAAATTCACCGCAATTAGTTCAGCAGTTTTAATATTAAAATTGAACAGAACTAAACACAAACCAACATACGCATATAATAGTATAGAGCATTGTCAATTTTCCATTTAAATGCCAACCTCATCAACTTCGGTGTTATTATTTTACGTCAAAGTTTTCCAAAAATAGGTACATATATTATATACACACATATACACACATATATTATAGGTATATATATACAACAGCCAAATCCTCATACCTACATAGGAGCCTTTGCCAATTTCCCATTCAATTGAGAACCATCTCATACCATACATCAAAGTTTATCAAATATGTCACATCCAGAGCATGATGTACTAAGGTATGTGTGACGTCACATCTGATAATTCGATCCGAAACGAACTAGAATGAACCCGCTAAAGGTCACGGTTGCTAATTTTGGTAAGGGATTCGTCACAGGAGGTGTGTCCTTATTAGATTTATGGAGACTTCCCTGTTTCATGTTTGTACTAGATTTGGCTGGATACTGTAGAATTATTATCCAGCCAAGTCTGTAATAGAAGCTAAGTGAATTAATTAGTTCATACTTGGTTGTTAACCTAAGAACTTTAGGTAAAGTGAGTAATGAAATAAGTGAGGGTAGTTTTATATAATAGACCGAATACACTGACAAATTCGAACTTTCAATTTTACAAAAACACAAGGATATACGTTTCCTATTGTAACAAGTCAATTTTTCGATTTCCGTTTACTTACTGTGACAATCTTCAAAGAAAAATTTCTATATCAAATACACATGAAACATCGTTTTTTTGACAAAACTGATTTCCTTTCATATTTATACTATTACGTTACAAATTACAATGTACACAGATCATCAACCTTCGGTCACTCGCATTCTCTATACCCGTAAATAAAGCAATAGTTTCAAAAAACTACAGCACCATAATTTGTTTACAATCCCATACGATGACCTGCCAAGGCCGCGGTGTCACGGGCCAAGCATCACAATGCCGGGTCAGGGGAGTCAAACAATTTCACTTTCATACAGAAATAGCCGATGTCGTAATCCGATCCGTTTCATGGCACACTACGGTGAATCTTAAGCCGCGTATAAACTAAGCGCGGCAAACCATCGAACATAGGCGCGCGCGGCGGCCGCGCACTATGTAGACGGGGTCGCCGCGCGCGGCGACGCGAACATTGCCGCGCTCGAACGTGCCGCGGGGCGATCCGCTCACTGTCGGTTTTTGAGACCGCATCAAAGGAGCTTCAGGCGTTCGCTCGCGCGCCGTGTGGACGGTTTGTAGTTTTGGTGATTCGGCTCGCGCGGCGTCTACGTAAAAATGGACAACGAAAAGTGCCGTTTACTAATACAATTGTATGGCGCTAATGAATTTTTGTGGAACAGCAAATCCTCCCAATACCACAATAAATCGCTGAGGTATGATGTGTGGGTAGAAATCAGTAAGAAAATGGATATACCTATTCCTGACTTGAAAAAGAAAATGACTACACTTTTGGCGTCCTACAGAAGAGATGTTCGTGATGGATCGCCTGCCGCGCGCGGCAACTACGTTCAACTTAAAATATATCTACATATTGGCTCGCGCAGCAAATGAACGTCAACTCTGGTCGAACATTGGCTCGCGCGGCTGCCGCGCTTAATTTATACGCACCTTTACATGCGTCGCTTGACGCTTCAGTGATTTGTCTAAGGTTTGGCTTTTCTGACTAATAGAATGCACTTAACTTTTAGGAATTTTAAGGAACGTTGGGATGAGTAGCGCAGGTAGCTTTCAATCCGAGATAAAAGATAAAAAAGATAAAAATAATTACAAGCTAACTTGGATTAATGAAAGTGTATTTAATATCAGAAACTGAGATAATTTTCTCATTATTACGTGTACGCTAATATCCAAAGTTTATTAAAAAGGGTATTTCCAAAGATAAACCGATTAATTTGATAATAGAATTGTAACAAATACATTATCATTTAATTCATTAATCGTCAATTTCAACTCGTGGATTCACTTTTTATCTCGATTCATATAATAATTTTACTAAAAGAAAACTGACACTAATGGCGAATGCTTCAAGGCACGGTTACGTGGTGACACTAATGGCGAATGCTTCAAGGCACGGTAGTAAAACTGCTGCTAAACTTTCTTTACCATAGCCCAAATCAACAACGTCACATGATCGACAGCCAACATCCCGGCATCTCGTGACTTCCTATTGATCAATGAACCCCAAAAATATTCGGATTTAATAACCCGAATGGTAACGCCCACGGATCTACCCACGTCCTCACACATTTTCCCGTTACTAGGCAAAACCGTCTACCACTAAATTTACAACTTGAACTCGTAATCCGGCGAGAATAGATTGACTATCCATTACTAAAATATTTGGAACATATTTAGATAAACATAATCCTTGATCTTTAAACAATGGCTATTAAATCACTCAAACATTGAATATAAAACGTGCGATCAGCCAATAAGACCAAGACTACAATATTTGTGAGATTTACATTTTCATTAACATCATTGAAGTTCACCTATTTTTAGTATTCGGCCAATGTAACCGTAGGAAGACAGGAAACGTACAGACTTAACTGCACTAGTTATGAAATACGCTAAACGTATTTAACGGATAATTAACAAGCCAACGCCGTGTTAAATCAACGCAACACTTGTCCAATCAATTAAAGAATCACGAAATCAGCTCACGTATTGATTACCACGAATTTGGACCGCAATTATGATAATCCAACCGCACCTGTTGCTGTACTATGCGAGCGGTCTCTAATTAATTAACATTACTGAGAATAACACGGGAATTTCACAATTGCAACGGAAACAGATAACTTATCAGAAACAATTACATTAGCGGAGGCTTTGATAGACTTGTTGATGGATCGTAAAACGATGTCTTACGGCCATCGAATGTGAAGCTATTTCGCTTACAAGAAACTGATAAAATCGATTGAATAATTAAAATAAATCTACACTGTAAGGCGTCTTTAAACAATTTTGTTGCAAACCAAAGCTCATTTACTACCATAAACTAGGTCTCGTAAGCTTCTCACAAATAAAAAAGATACAAAATATATAACACTAGCGGTCCGCCCCGGCTTCGCCCGTGGTACATATTTCGCAATAAAAGGTAGCCTATGTTCTTTCTCAGGGTCTAAAGATTGTCTGTGCCAAATTTCATCAAAATCGGTTGAGAGGTTTATGCGTGAAAACCATACATACATACATAATTACAAACTTTTCCTCTTTATAATATTAGTATAGATCATCATGTAGACGTTTAATTTGATCGATATTGATACCCTTAAGCCTGCTAAGTGCTAATGGAAACAACTAATAAACTATTTCAAATTCGCCAGCGGTATATAAATCTTCGATCTTGATTATTAAGTGGCCAATGAGAGCCAATAAAAAGTCGCATATCATTAACGAGATATCGATATAATTTGTGTCACGAATTCATTAGTGTTTAGCTACTCAAATTACAGAGAAATCCACTAACCTCCATATATTGGCTTGGCAACTAATCCTGCCATGTCTTTTCAACAGAAAAAACTATCATTACAAATAAAATTAATTGGCCATATCCGTACCAAAGCGATCAATGCAATGGTATTTTGCTTGTTACTTGAATATAATACGTAATTCTATATTCATATCACAGGGAGTGTAATAAATTCCGCTTTGATCCCGACTCAATTTTTCCCAGATCGGAGAACCTCTTGTTAAACGTTCTGAAGATATTATCCGCCAATTTTTTTGAAGAATGCCAAATTTGTGTTCAACACATCTAGCAAAAATCCTCCTTCATCCTTTACATATCTTCTTATATATAAAAACTAGCGGCCCGCCCCGGCTTCGCCCGTGGTACATATGAAAAATAGATGTTGGCCGATTCTCAGACTTACCCGATATGCACAGAAAATTTCATGAGAATCGGTCCACCCGTTTCGGAGGAGTATGCAGACTAACATTGTGACACGAGAATCTTTATATATATATAAAAATGAATCGCAAAATGTGTTGGTAAGCGCATATCTCGAGAACGGCTGAACCGATTTCGATAATTCTTTTTTTATTATATTCCTTAAAGTACGAGGATGGTTCTTATGTAGAGAAAACGTAAATATTATGTACCACGGGCGAAGCCGGGGCGGACCGCTAGTTTTTTATATATAAGATGAATCGCAAAATGTGTTGGTAAGCGCATAACTCGAGAACGGCTGAACCGATTTCGATAATTCTTTTTTTATTATATTCCTTGAAGTACGAGGATGGTTCTTATGTAAAAAACGTAAACATGTACCACGGGCGAAGCCGGGGCGGACCGCTAGTTTTTAATATATTCTTAATCTTTCATAGCTCATACGACGTAAGTCTTGGTTCCAGCTATATAACTATGCGTATATTACCACTTAACACGTCACAACTTACTGCTCAGTACATTTAGTTGTTGGGCGGAATTTTTCGCGTCCGTGATGTCATATGCCAGCGACCTGCCGAGGCCATAGTCTATTAGATTAGAATGTTAAATTTGCCTCTCATTTTTCTGTCATTGATCCCCGATACGTAGAGTTTTTTTAGTGGTCCAAGCGGTTCCAAATCAGGCAGTTATTATTTTGGTTGCATGCTGGACATGAAGCCATGGACTTGTCGAATATTTTTGTAACCTTAGAGATGCTGTTTCTATACAATGTTATTACAAAAGAATAATATTTAAAGAATAAACATGCAAGAAACAAAAATAATGTATTAATCAAATACCAAACAAGCAATAATCATTAGTCTGTCGCAATTAAACATATGACACTGTCATAAAAAAACCAGACTAGACAAAATAAGGAAGTCTACAAACTGAGCTATTTCATTCATATATTTGCAGTAATCTTACTAATGTTTTTGTACAGTACTATCTTTTGTGTACCAGACAAAGGTCTACAGACTTTGTGGTAAGCAATAAGAAAAAATCGGTCAAGCGCGAATCAGACTCGCGACACCTAAGGTTCACCTATCCAATTTACGACCATGCCAACCGTTGCTTATCGTCGATTTTTTTATTATATGTTGATAATTGCGACAGCAGAAATTTAGTCAGCTCTGAAAATTTCAACATCTATCACGGTTTATGAGATACATCCTGCTGAAAAAGAAAACAACGACAACGAAGTCTCAGTTATAGGATCGCGTTTTTTCTTTGATTGCGGAACCCTAAAAAGTCTTGCAGTCGGGACTATCTGTTCAATCTATTACACTGCGATTGCGGTCTTTGTTCGGGAGCAATGGGAATATTATGTCGTAATTATAATGTTAGTTCCCTTAGATATTTTTCATTTGCATTAAATTGCTTCTAGATTAGAAATCGTTGAAGTGTATTCACGTTTTCATTTTTTCGTTGTCGGGACCCGGGCTTCTTTTGTGAAAGCATTGTGGGGTCAGACAGGGTGTTTTGTTGTTTAAATGAAAATAAGTAGACATAGCAATCCTTCTATAGATACTGAATTATTAGGAAGAGGAGAAACTCAAATTCGCATCTTTAACAATGGAAGATACTGTCCACTACCTATTAGTATTTGAGACTAAAAAATTATTATTATAAGATCATTTCATAACGTTTTGGACGCAAATGAACAGTTACTCGAGCATAAACATAAAAACAAGTAAGTAGTAAGTAACTATCCAATCAAAATATATCACGTAAATGTACAAATCTATCCGTGATTAAACCACGTATTAGTTTTATCCAATTACTGTTATGAAAGGTTACTCATTCCCCACGATGACTTGCCTAAAACCGGTCACAAATAAAAACCAATCAGTATTAAATAAACAAATCGTTATTGTGTTATTACAAGTATTAACAAGGTTCATCAGATTAGTCTCTTATGCTCCTGTTAAGTACATGTAGACATGTGTAAACTATAAGGAAAATACAAACCAAATTGGCCTTTTTGTATGAGAATTGAGAAGGGTTAAACCACAGATTAGAGAATAGTTACTTCGTAACAGATACATCACTCCCATACAAAAGCTAAAATACCTACGCTATATTTACCTACAAAATGCGCCGCAACTCGGCTGCAGTAAGAAATGTACTCTACGAACACGCACTGAGAAGCGAGTTTCCCGCGCACGCCGCGTGATTGCGTCATCAAACGAAAACTTTAGGGTTGTACCGAGCGCGTAAATTAAACACAGAGTTGCTAAAACACTTAATTTTTTATTGTTAATTATATTTGTTACATTATATGTACAATAAAAAAAATGAAATCTTATTGATAGTAGTTGTTTCCTTCGGTTTCACCCGCGTGGACCCGCTATATGTGTCTCCTGGATAAAAAGACTCATAAAAAGAACTCCGACACCCGTCCACATCGCAATAACCGGGCATCTTGGTAGCGAGCGCGGGAAACGTGACGCGGGTGCGCAGTCTCGCGTGTGCCAACCAACTGCCGCTTGGGTCGGTACCGACCTACTGTGCGGTAGGCACTTATAGCGCGACCTTGTGCGAGTGACGGAGGCCTGGTTAAACTATTCTATTTGTAAAGCAAAATGCGGTATAATTTCTAACATCCTCGCCACCTACCACATACTAATAATGTTTGATATAAGCTGTGATTTCCCCTATAAAATAACTGTCATTTTTGCTACAGCCTAGCTGTCAATAATTTATTTGACGTAACCCTGAAGATTACCGCCGGATAGTCATCGGATCTAGTGCCATGTTAAAATGACGCACGACTACCCTCATTTTTATTATAAGTAATTAAAGTTATTTCTTCAGCGGCGTTGGGTATAAAATCTTAAACTCGCGTCAGGACACGTGACCTGATCGAAAAAGCGGACGGATGGATATTGGATATCAAACATGCTCAACGTTAATAATCAAGTTTTCACTTCTGCCGGCACTCCCGGAGTGCAACCCGTCTTTTTTATCATTAATTAATTAGTTCAATTTTCACATTAAAAGTATAATTGACGACTGCTTGTGTAACTAACTTTCTGAGAAGAAAAGATAATCATCAATGGAAAAACAGTAAGTAATAAAAGAATATTGAAAGGGAAATTGAGTACCTACTTAACAATTTGCATAAAAGATAGTCAGAATACATCTATAGAGATATTAACTAGGTCTAAAGCGAAAGTACTAAAGTTCTTATCTGTATCAACCCTACGTAAAAAAATATTCATTGTTTAAAATTCTGTGACATTTTTCTAACATTCCATCGCCTTTTCTTTAAAAACACGAGGTAAATGAACTGTTTTAGAACCATTAAACACCATTTATGTAACAGCAAATATTAAACTAGCTGTACCATAATAGAATATGACATATACTCAAAAATAAATGTTGATACAACTGCTTTAATAAGGCATAAATCTTGGGACTGAATTTCAATGGACTGTCATGGGAGCATTAGAAATTCTGATAAACCTTTTGTCGTTTACGTTGACGGCTGTATGAGAATACGACATTGGTCGAGGTCGTCTAGGAGACATTATTATAACATTTGATGTACTACCGGATCAGATGCTGTTGATTAATTCATATAACAAATATGCCCCGCGGTTAGACCCGCATTGCTCCGCTCCTATTGGTCTTATTGTGATGATATATAGCCTATAGCCTTCCTCGATAAATGGACTATCTAACAGTGAAATAATTTTTCAGATCAGACCTGTGGTTCCTGAGATCAAAGTGTTCAAGCAAACAAAGAAACAAAATCTTCGGCTTTATAATATTAGCATAGATGTTGGAGAAACCGCTGAGACTAAACTTAGAACAGTTTGCGCGTATGTTCAAACACTCGAGCCGATTTTGATATCATAAATCATTGTTAAACATGAAATTATATTGCTGATACTGTCATAGATAGTCCTAATGTTGTGGGTATAACTCAGTATTCATATCAATATCATCAAGATCAATACATCTGCTTGAAAAATAAATATCTAATTGTATCCTAAACTGTGTGGTTTTATTGTTCTTCATCATTTCGAAATGCTTTGATATTATTGTGATAATAGTAGCATTGTTTCTACAATTCGTCTTACAGCTCATAAACATGAAACCACGAATCGCGTTAATAAATGAAATACACAACCTATATTTAGTCCTAGTCAAATAAGCCGAGAGTGACCAGCCTAGTCAAATGCACCTCAAATCAAACAAAAGCAAAACAGTAAATGTTCATGTAGAAAAGGAAAGTGTTGATACAAGCCAAGCGTACGAAAGTGTTAAGGCCCCAGTACACAATGGCGTGTGATGGGCCATGGCATACAATGCACAACTGTAGGCCACGATCACTTATTGATCACACGATGGCCCATGGCTCATTGCTGCGTGGAAAACCACTTGCGATGGAACATGGAATTAAAAGGAAATATCACAAGCACGCAAAATAAACATTCACTATCTTGCAATGGGCCATTGTGTGAACACTACAGGCAACACTACCTACTCAACGATTACTTTAAAGTGTGTCCGAAAAACCGACATCCCTGCGCGCCATGGCTGACAATTGTACGCCACGATATACCATTACCCCGTGTGGGTGGCGATTGCCTAAAGTGGGCCAGCATTCACCATTGTGTACTGGGGCCTTTACATTGCCAGGAACATTGCCAATTGATAGAACCAAAAGGAATATATATTACGCCAAGTGATTCGGAGGCTAAAATTATAGCGATGACACCATGTTGTATCAACGTAGAACAAATGAATTGACCGATTCCAGTCCATTTGGGAATATGTATGCTTGTTTTCAGATTTACTCACGAATGTATGCACTCATTGTGTTCCAACTGTTGAGTATTTACGGATATGATCAAGGTATAATAAGCCCTTTTTCATTAAGTACAAAATACAGACTAATGTAGGACTTATATTATTTAAGGAAACATTATATACAAATTACAATTCGAGAAACACTATAGGTATGTATTATACAAATAATGTTCATCATGTATAAAAAAAAACTTGAAAATGTAAGTACTATTGTTGTACTTATATTAGACGCGTCTGAAAAATTTTAACAATTCAAAATAAAGGTCAAAATTAGTAATGCCTATTATATCCAAATGCCTATTAAAATTGTACATTCCAATTAAGGACATGATTTCATTATCACCTTTGCGCAGCCTTGTCTCAAACGTCGATTATTTGTTTACGAAATTCGCATAAATTTGCCTATGTCACGTTGACAATGTATTACTAGTAGAATAAAGAGCCTAACAACATGGATCATACGTATTATATATGGTAATTTTTATTGCTCTTCCGCCCTTTAAATTATACGCCATTGAAATTTTAATTTGTTCAACTACTTACTTGATATAACTCCGTCGTAAATTATGATTTTTATATCACACTAGCAGTTCGCCGCGGCTCTGCTTTCTGGTCGAGTTGATAAGGAGTAAATTAATAAAAATAGCAGAAGAGAAGAAGTTTCAAAATAGGTTTAGTAATCTTTGATTAATTCCAACTAACAGACTCACATGTTGATACCGCTTCATAATATTTCAGACGATGCGGTTCGAATTAGTATCTTACTCGAACATAATTCTAATTAGAATATTTCTTTGAAAACTCAATTCAATTAATTATTAACAACTATTAAATTCATCTTACTCTAATTTGATATCTAAGATTTCAGTAATTGATTAACTTACACCTATATTATTGGATATCTTAGAAGCACAATTTACTTGTTCTAATGTCTACAAATTTCTCGACCTGTCTCGAACTAAATTTACTAATATAAGTCCTTATATATTATGTATTACCTATTTTTTAAATTTGATCACCATTGCAAATGTTTAAATGATTGATAGATTTAATGCGAATTTACACATCACAGACCTCACATAGATGCATGGTGAATCATTGCAAACTATAAGCTGTGCTATGATTTGATATTTATCATGCAATTTAAAAACTATTATTTTATACTTGGTGTTGTTTGATGACCCTAGATTAGGTAGATTCCAACTATTCGAAAATACAGTGACGTCTCTGATCATCTGTTTCTAAACTTGAAAAATAATAAGAAATATCATGTGGTTAATATTTTTTGATAAATTGAACTTAGCAATACAAGAATTTCAACAAACTGATCTACTGCTGCTCTCAACGCCAACTGACATCGATCACGTAAAATTTATACCAGATATTGAAAAATTTGAGCAAAAAATTTATTGTATTGCCAAACTAATGTGCCTAAATAAAAATCTGTTATCGACTTCACTTTTCGACGGCGCCATTCATTAAAAGTTAAAACACATCTGAGTGTTTCTTGTTTGTTTTGTTTTAAATGCGTATTAAGACGTTTTTTTTATTTAAATTATACATTTCATTTCTTATCTGTATGAATACGATGATGCTTTTTCGTATCAGAACTATTATAGGCTAGATTAGATACATTGCCTGTAACTTGTTCACACAATTGTTTTTCTTTACAGAATCCTGCCAATTTTGACATATCGAGTATATGCACCCACAGTAGATATTAGGTATTTCCACAAGTCTGGTGTATCATTTATATCAATACTACGCCCATTTTAAGTACTCTGGGCAATGAATGATCTCATGATGCGTCAGACCCAAAACACCCATCGCGGACAGTTCATAATATGCTTTTATGGCTAAAGTCAAAGTGACTTATATTTGCATAAGTATGCGTGAGCGTCGCAGAATTCCGAACTTTTTGTTTATAAACCTTACTGTGTTTTAGCTTAATGTAAATATTTATTTTGAAACCAGCTGTGCCCCGCGGTTTTGACCGCATTGTTCCGCTCCTGTTGGTCTAAGAGTGATAATATAAGCCTAATATACCTATAGCCTTCCTCGATAAATGAATTATCTAACAGTGAAATAATTGTTCCTGAGATTAGCGCGTTCAAACAAACAAACAAACACTTCAGCTTAATAATAATTGTATAGATTTATATAACTGATTATAAAATTTACAGAAAACTGTGGATATCCTCGTTTATCATAGTGAAGCAAAAGTTCGAAGGCCGATACGCTGTTTTTATGACAAAAAAAAACGATTTGATTGTGAATTTATTTTCCCTTTTTTCATTAAAAAATTAATTGCATTTGAATTGCTTTAAAAAAAAAATTATGTCACTTATTATCGTTTCCTTACTTTTTTTGTTCGATTTCTTAAAATCGTAACTAAATGAAACGTTAAAAATTAATATAGCTGTGTTATTAATTTTAGATATCATTTATAGATTAAAATATGTTTTAGCATATATAGATTCATCTAGTATCTATTTAACGATCTAACAAAATAACCCCCTCACCTTACAAAAATCTTCACCAACAATAAAAATATACTTACAGAAATCGTCAGTTTTTTATGATTTATGAATGTAATTTGACCGTAACCTTATATCACCTTAACCTTATATTTTTCACTAACACAATCGTCAACCGAATGAAAATGAAAGTTGTTTTTATTATTTATCTTTCAACTCGTTTGAAGAAATATTTATAAGTATGTAATCCCTTTTAAGGTATTATGACCTTGAACATTCGTGCTTTCTGTAAAACCTAGTTTCTTACCATTCCTTTATATGGTGATTCGGTTTTTATCTCATCTGCATCTGTATAAACTGTTATTGTTTATCTATTCTATTTGTGTTTTTCTTCGGGTCTACAAGAACTACTGAACCAATGTTGATGAAACTGTAGCGCTTCTCTAAGTTACTTAATTTAAAATTAATTTAAAGTTTTAGTATGTATGTATGACTTAATAAAGTTAAGCGAAGTTTAATGTCATATTTATACAGTTTGTTATAAACATAAATCTTGTTATAATTACTACAATCTTGATTGTAAGTGCAAAATTAACGTAAACAAAAACTTAATTATTGTAAGCAAAAATATAATCAACATAGATAGGAAATTTCATAGATAGATAACTTACAAGATACTATCTTAAGTATATAATGAATATTTCATAAGTAGGTAAATTATTTAATTTTATTACAATTAGACTATTTCGAATGCTAGTTTTTTTTATTATTTTAGAAACCATCGAATAGGTATCTGCAACCTGTGAAGGTAAAGATTAATTTTTGTGATAGGTAGGAAGGTACCATTAGAAGGATAGGTGTACGGGCTGTACCTTTATTTTTCAATGTACATATGTGTACATAATATTATGTATTTCTATTTATTTATGCTTATATCTGTGACATATGTTTTTAACTTAAGAGAATCTAGGATTCATGTTATTAGTATGAGTGATTCTAAACGCATTAAAATGAAATAAAAATATATTTTAATTTTAATAATTTTTTGTTCATTCCACTGCACAGTTCAAAAAAGCTCTATACTGTAAGATGTCAGAAGCAAAATAGAAGGACTTGTCTTGTGGATTCCCTCCCGCCAAACTTCAGAATAGAACCAACGTTCTACGTCACAGGGAGCATTACTTCCCTATCATCTCCTTTATTCCTTTTTTTTCGTGCAAAAGGCCAGGATCATTCTACCATTTTTACGATTTTTGACGAATTTTTTTCCCGCCAGGACTCGTTCTAGAACGTTCTACGCAGGCAGTAGTACAGTCAACCCGGCATCGGAGGCACCGCGAGGTGGCGCAACCTTGGAGGATACGACGAACCCACCGCGGAATGCTAACAGACGAAGCCGAAATCGCACTTGCCGACGGTATGTGCAAAATTCGCAGATGAAACGGACCTTGGCCGACTAGTTTTATTGTGTACGTGCGTGATGGCTATGGTTTGCAGACAGGCTTTTGTGCGTCGTTTGTATTTATGGGGTGTAAGGTTGGATTGTCATAATGAAATTAAAGCTGTTTCAATATCAAATACTATGTTTTATTTACATCCTTTCCAAATCTAATAAAACTTAATTTGAGAAGAAATAATCCGTGTGTATAGCGTATATGCTTGAAAAAAAAAACAAGAAACTTAAGTTCTTAAATTTAGTTTATCATTTGTTTTTCCAAAATACTTTTGAATTGTTCTTTATTTATGAATTTACTAGATGAAGACGAAAACATCGATATCACATAAGTAGGATACATTACATATCTATTGCATGAAAATAAAAATGTCACTTTAGCAAGGAGTAAGGTTTCATCAAGATTACGCAAGTTATGGAATCGACGAAGATTCTCGAAAGCGAGAGTGAGTAAAAGTGGAATAGGTAGATATTTGTGTTTACAATCAGTTACCGTTTAACATAATGTTAGGCGAATCTGTAATTCAGACTGCCTCTCCGCTCATTTTGTTTTAAAATAGTTTTATGCCAACCAGCCTACCTTGAATAGACTTTATTTCGTCTAGGATTCAGTTTTTCAAGGTTCAATTCAAACCGTGCGTAAGGTCGTCTGCTGAATTAAATTAAACACCATCGTTTCCTTTGTTTGAAATCTAAATTTTGCATAAATAAATAAAAATCAATTTTATATGTTAATTCTGATGTCGAAATGTTGCAAAATATTACGACGTCATTTATTAAATTCTAATATTAAATGCTTTAAAATTATACAATATGCTCTTTTACAACTAAAGTATAGAAAATAAATGTTTTGAGGTCACCGCTGATGTAAAATCAGATAGCTTTTAAGCATTCGATATAAAAGGCTCCTGAAATATGGATTATGTAAAGTGGCGATAAAGAATTGTGTAAAATACTTGTATAAATGAGCAGATGTTTGTGAGACAATTCATAGTTGTAAGATGCGATTAATAAAATCAAGTACATAGTTATTTAGATGCATTTATCATATATATTATAATATTAGCATATTATATATCACATAAATGCTCTCTGAAGCATTTTTGAACGGTACTTCAAGAGATCCTGCTTAGAATTGTGTTTAGCAAATATTTGTATAAAACGTCCCTAGAACATTAAAATATGCAGGGATTTATTACAAAGTCATTAAAACAATATAAATACTCTATCAAAGTAGCTCTTAAGAAATTTAATAACTACATGTAACATTTCAATAAAACACAAGTTAAAAGCGAGCATATTAAAATTCCCGATCAGAGTGTTCTAAAAGACACCATTAAAATCTAGTTCAATGTACGCATTCTTCACATCTATAAAAGTAGCAGAAAGGTGTTAATGAGGGTTCACGTGGGCACTAATTTGGGACTCGTTTAAATGCACAGTAAAATGTTTCATTGGCCCAGTTCCTGGAACAGTTATTACATGATCCGATATACCTATTATTCACTTTTATAACAGGGTTACGGAATTTGATAAACAAAACGTCTTTTTGTTCTGTGCTTTTCGGATTTATGGTATAATCTTGGATGATTTTTTTTTGATACAGATATTGTTGGAATTTTTACAACGAAAGAGTACGATTTGGTAATTAAAGCTATGACGATGTTTTTTTTTTACATAAATGTGTAAAAAATAAATGAATAAATATAAAAATAATTGAATCGTCAATAAAAGTATCATAAAATAGATAATTGGAATACATTTTTTTAGATAATACTGCAAAACAAAAGATTTTTAAACACTTGACAGAATGAAACTACAAAACTTGATTCATCTGTTTTGTTTTTATAAGTGGAAAGCCATCAAATGCTACAATTTTACAAGATTTTCATGTCATGCGTACTACTAAATTTGTTATTAACTTCCTTACGTCATCAATTATTATAAATAATTATTTCTCATTTATACCACCAATTGCATATTAAAAAGTGTTTAATTATTAGTGATTTATCTGATTGTCCAAGACATACTGCAGTGACAGCGACCTGAGCGAAGGCTACTCGACGTCTTATATAATTCGAGTAGACAAACTCGGACACTGCGAAATTCCCATGCAATTATAAATTGTTTATGTTTTTTTTTAATTACTGGTGATGGGCGATCGCTTTTAGATAATATCATTTAACGGTTTATTTTTAAGCTATTGCATAGCTTCTATCGCGGGCCTTGAGCGCGGGGACAAAATCGAGAAATTCCGTAACGAAAAAACCTCACGCTCCCCACTCCGACGGGCACGGAGGTGTGGCTTGATGGCATGCTATGCAATAGCTTTACCGCGGCAGTCCCCGAGTGCCACACGTCTTTTTTGACTCTATGTGGCGTGGAGTGTTAAATAATGCATTTTTATTAGTTGGAATGGAATACGGGAAAAGTCACGGATCGTAGTCAGAATAATTAAATTATTATATTCCTCCGTTTCCAAATTATTACGATTTATGGTAAAAAAAGTAATTAGTTGTATCTAAAAGTAATCTCAGGCGATTATTTACAACAATGTTGCCATATTATGTAATTTTATAATAAGCGCACATGCCGGTGGGTGGTATGAAGTGTGTTTTATGACGGATCATAATGAGTAATACATAAAATATAATTTAAAAATTATATTTTTAGCGTGGTAACTGGTATCTCATGTTGTGATATCCATTCCTGTATTCGTAATATCATGCTGCACTATTCACGCTATCTTTCAAGGTATCGTCTGACAACGTATCAAATCTAAAAACTTAATTTAAATGCTGTAATTAGTTATTTTTTGAGAAATAAAAAAATATAATAAATACTTTAATTCCAGTGAATTTTGTATCATTCGTTATTTAAACAATTGTTAGAAAATAAGACATTTCTCCAAAACAATATATTGTTTTTACCTATTTCTTCCCTTCCTAAAGTCTAAACAGAGCTCCCATTCAATTAAAAATAATTGATATTATACCTACATAAATTATACGGGATTATCGTCAGTGGTGCACAAAAATAATGTAATTACAAAGATGCAAATAAAATGGTTAAGTAAACGTTTTAAAATCTGCACGACACAGGCGGAAGGGTCGTGAACTAGCTTTCTTATTGTCTATGGAACCCTCGGCGGGAGAAAACATGGCGGAAGTGTCATTTTTACCGCCAATTTTGAAACTAAATTATGTGTCACTGATGTCTAGTTCCTTCCCGTTATTTCATTACAAAACTTGAAGATAAATTTATATCTTCTAATTTTCTTTGAGCTTTCCTATTTTAAAGCTGAAATATATATTTTTATGTATGTACAAGTATTCAAAATATCATAATATTCGTTTTAATGTTCGTTATCATGTAAGTAAAGCATACAAAAGAAAAAATCTAGCTCAGTATTTTTTAAATTTATATTGACATCAAACATGTTTTTAGAAAATTAAGTATAAGGCGTTAAAACTTGTTTGGGCAAAAAATAAAAAAGAAGTTTGTTGAATATTCAAATAGCCAAATTTAGAATCTATTAATTTGATGCCTATTAATATACCCTTTAACAGTGACATTCCTTCTGTTTCATAAGGGATATAAATCCAGCAGAATCTAGATTCTAGATGTCCGTAAAACCTAAACCTAATGAACTAAATTGATAATTATTACTTATTGACACGATAAACCAATAATATACATAATATGATTTTCATGAATTTTGTAGAGATTTCGGACAATTGATCTATCTCATGGAAAGGCTCTATTGTACTATCACTAAAACTTACATTCCACTGATTATATACATACATAAGTGCATAAAATACACATATTATGTTTAGTGAAGCACATTGCACAATATTTAGTATTAAGTATAGAATGTTGCACAACAAAACATAATAACTGATCTATATTTGTGATCAAAAGTCAAAACACAAAAAAAGCAAGTTAGTACAAATACCTAATTAATTATAAGCAAAAAAGAAGAAATTTTAAAGTTAAGAATAATGTTGCTGACTTTAAAAAATAAATAGTAATTTTATGTCAAGTTGAGTTTTATTTTTTGTTGGATGATCTATCAAAATCTGGTGGTAACATGACATTAAGGACTGCGCGGAAGGATAAGGAATAGGAAGGAAAAAGTGTAAAAGAAAAGTGAGGAATCCTTTATTCTAATGTGATAATATATTTAACATAAATAAATTACCATACTAACATTATGATGAAAACAGACTACATATTATCAACTAATACAACATATGAAATATTTTGAGAGATGGAAAAATGAAGGCTTATTATTAATTATTTGATTAATCGTTGAATATTTTTGCATTATAGTTTTCTTAAATTCATTCTTAATTGTATATAATACTGAGCACAACAACGTTGAACTTCACCCTAAAGCTCGCTCATCATTATGATTTGATAAAATGTCAATCTTCATCTTCAAGCCACGCTTTCGCTAACTCATTTTTTTTCTAGTGTGAGCATTTCCGTCTACAATACTTAAGCTGTACCTCTCCGCTGAAAAATATATTATTCTTATAATAATAATTATTGATGATTACTTTATACACTTTTGTCAATCATTTAGCGGACTTGCTAAATACATTGCATACTTCTATCAATGCTATCATTTGAATATTGAGATGAATTCATGATATGATTATTATAGTTTTATCCATTGCTACACTATAGCTGTGACACAGTTGAGGCTAAACTTTGCCAAGCAGTGTTTTAGTTTAAACACTGATTTTTCATTCCGTTAACATTTGTCTCCAAAAATGTTGAATTTTTAGTTTTTTTGTCAACTTTTGATATATTTTTCTACATTATTTCAGTCATACGAGTTATATATAATGTATCCATACATTCTTGTTTCTGTATTTATTTTACCGTTGAACGAGGCATGTGTACTGGAAAAATTCATTAATTTCTTTATTTCATGTTACAAATAGAAATATAGGTCAATTTAAATGAAATTTGACAAATAAACGATACGCAGGTTTGCTATACATATATTTATGTAGTTGTTAAAAATTGAAAGGACAAAAAATCATATAGATTTCAAGCAAGATGTAGTGAATGAGGTCTAAATAGACATTATAGGATATCTATAATATAGCAATAAATAGAAAGATTATTGTATTTTACTCTAAATATAAATTTATCACGTTTTAATTTGTCATTGTTGACCTTTTATCTAATGAGAATAGATAGAATATTGCATCTTCTAAACAAATGTTAGTTATAAAATATGGACATTTATAAAAGTTAACTAGTTATAATTATTTCTTTCTATCTTATAACATATTTTCATAACAGTTTTAATATTTTATACCAATTATGACGAAATTACGTGAGGTTATATTTACTACATTTTGTTTGAAGTTATTTTCAACCGAATCTTGATATTTTCACCTTTTTATACAACTATCGTATATAATCGTTTATACATTTTACAAATTTATACTCACAAAATAGTATACTCCTGTAAACATCCGATTAAACTCGTACAAAAACAAGTTTTGAGGTTAGAAAATACTTACTTGCATTGAGTCGGCACTGATTATTTCTGTTCCATATCTTTGAGCTAATTCCAAACTAAGTTTAGTTTTCCCTGTTCCTGTAGCACCTAATATAATCACCATGGGTAATTTCGAAGATATTATTGTTCGAAGAGCCATCGCGCACAAACACAAACTTCACACACGTGACACGTAACTGACTTCACTTTTGTTTTGATCATTGATGTTGAAGCTTGAAGGATTGAGTGATGCGTTTCGTTTCAAGTAAATTCGTTGAGTATGTCATCGAATATTTATATACCTAAATGTTTGTTTTCAAATAGTCGTGTTTTCATAGTAAATATCGTCACGTATTTAGTTTTCTTTGATAAATTTTCTTAGTTGCATAATTATTGTTTACTTGCGTTTACTTATTGGGTCATAGTTTTCCACAATATTGTCCCTTGCTTATCGCGTGAGGAAGTAAGTTTTATCAAGGAGTTCTATAATATATTGTATATTGCATTGCATTCTTAATTATTATTATAGCGTGGTTCATGTAATTTGTTTATAGCTATATATGTACATTGTACATTATAAATTACAATAGGTAGGTACCGTTTATTAACTATGTAAGTAAACTATTTCCATATCTGACAATAAAATGCCTAGTAACTTGCGTTTTAATGTTATAATTATTCTTATAAATATATTGTATATTCTAATATAAGTAACTAGAGGTCCGCCCCGGCTTCGCCCGTGGTACATATTTCGCAATAAAAGGTAGCCTATATCCTTTCTCGGGTATCAAAATATCTCCATACCAAATTTCATGCAAATTGGTTCAGTAGTTTAGGCGTGATTGAGTAACAGACAGACAGACAGAGTTACTTTCGCATTTATAATATTAGTATGGATTAATGTTAAAATATTGACATCCGTATCAATAAAAAAATCAAATTTATGCTAATCTTTTCTTTCCATAAACTATTATAAATGTGGATTTCCCTTAGAGCATGTATGGATTTCCTAATATAAGACGAAGCGAAGGCGTGCCACTATTGAAATTTAATTTAATTTATGTACTTATATTATATGCATTCTTTAATGAGTTTCAATTTGGTATGGAATAAGGAATAGAGATAATAATCTACCATCTAACTTAATAAATAATCTAACTTAATTTTAATTCATATAAGGTGCAAAGTTGTGGCAGACTAGATAATTTATTATGTATGTACCACTGTGGTATGTACATAGTATTACTTAAATATTTTAATTTTTAGCTTCAATCATATCACACACCTCTTTAAAATATATTTGCTTTGTTTCTACTTTATAATTAATGTATATTTTAATAGTAAAGAACACCTAATCATTAAACTATTCAAATTGGTAGCCTTTGTTGTGTGTGTGACATACTGGTCTTGATGACTAGGCTGAATGAAAGTGTTTTGTGAATTTTAATTTCAATTATTATAGGCAATTGTTTTGGTAATTACATGACAAAAATATAGTTCTAGAATAGAATTACTTTGAAAAAAAATAGGTTGAGCTATGACGTAACCTTTTCATAAAAATTAGAAATGTAACATGTAAATAGTTAATTTAAGTTAATTTAAATTATTTTTTGTTGTTTCTTTGTCTAGTCGTAAATGTGTATGTGCGTGTGTTTTCTTAAGGTAAAGGAAAGGAAGTAAAAATAAAAATGCAGCCATATTTTTTTTGCAGCCGAAAAAAGCAGAGTTTAGGAAACACTTCCCATCGTACCACACAGGTACATAAAATCACAGAATCTACACGCTAATTCAGCCTTACCCCAAACTACACCAAAAACATATAAAAATCACAATCAATAGCCAACTGCTTCCGAGCTCTGCTTTCGTCCGACCTTCATTTATTATCATATTTAATGATTATCTTAATGTTTTTGATACAAATAATTAAGGAACAAAAACCAAAAAAAAACTTTTCTCCTCATAATAATAGTATCCAAAAAACTCAGGACGTGGTAAGTACACATTATCATGGATAATTAAAACGTCGCTTCAAAGATTGCAAAGTGCAACATTAATATTAGGCGGAATCTATTTTGCGCCTTGCATTCTCTGTAGCGACGTGCGTACAACCGTCGCCTGCGCATCTAACGCACCATTGGCCACCGGCCTCCATCTTTAAACACACCAATCGACACTCAAATAAAAAAATTATACACCCCTTCGACTGGTCCCTTCGAGCAAACGACGGTTAGATCTTACATACGGATACTTTACAAGAAAAAATGTAATAAAAATTAAACTATAACATGACTTAATCATCCCAATCTTAATTTTAAAATATACAAACGAAGTTGCTAGGTAAGATTTATTTCTCTATTTCGTTTGGCAGTGTTGGAAATGTGCCTTGACAAATAACGTGCATTGATTCGTTCGTTTAAAATTATCTTGATCTGTTACTAGCGATTATAAAGCTGGCTTCCCTTATCATTAACCGTTATCTACTGACTTTTTCTTACGTGAAAACTATTTTTTAAAACGTTATCACCACAAAGAAACCAATGTTATTTTCAAATAACTAAATCATCTATCTTTATTATTTATGTCAAGTTTAACAAAAAATTAAATGCAGGTACAACATTCGAGAATTCGTAACTCTCCAGTTATGAAAAAAAAAATTAAAACAATTACTAGAAAAAAATACTTGTTAATATAAAAAAAAAGATGAAATACACCTACGTCCTATACCCTATTATGTACACTTTACACCTACTGGAAGATAAACTGCGAATCTTTAACACGATACCTATTAAACCTCTTCGTGTGCTACTTATAAGAACAACGCTATCACTAAGATAATATTTCTCACAAAAAATATTTTTTGCAACTAATTCGAGTATAAACCTAATATTATTATTTTTATATAATATATGTACATAGCAAGGCACATTCCGCACACAATTAAAGCCTTCAAATTTACATATCTGTTGACCATGTGCTTGATAAAACATCAACCTTTTCAAAGCCTGACCAGAAACAATAACAAATCTTCGCCTCTGTACACTATGCCAAGCCAGCGACCCTTTCCGGCCAGGCTTTATCGATTTTATCTTAACTATCGCGATAAACTAACTTACTGCAATAAAAATATTATATAATAAAAAAAGAAAATGCAAAATTTTCTATTAGTAGGTACTATGAGGAACTATTTCGTGGTTATTTTATGTTAGAACCCTATTCGGGTCACCTGCAAACGTAGGTTTTGATGTTATTATCAAAATACACAGTCTATTTAAACGGACATTTGTCACTGAGATTATAATTCACTGGTTTAATCACTGGAATAATTAGCGTAAAAATAAATGAATATCAATATATTATCATGTTACATATAAACTTTATTTTAGCTTTGTAAAATAAAGTTCGAATACACTTACACGATGTTAAAATGGATAATAATGAGAATGCAATGATAATACATTTTAACACGCATATTAAATTCCACCTCGGACCCTTTATTTTGTCTCATTGACATAAATTATTAATCAGTGCCACGACTGTAAAATCAAATTGTCTATGGCATTATAAAAACTCGAAATTTTATTGACATACGCGAGTCGATCATTATTATAAAATATTAATAACTTAGTTATGTATAAAATGCAATAAGGGCGGTGCAATTTATAAAATCTATAATTATTGCTTACTATGGTCCAAAATTTATATGGTGTTAAGTGAATCTGAGTTAATTGCGCGACTAACATATAAAAAACATGTAAAATTGTTAAAATTTACAGATAACAAAAACACTACAAAACCATAAGCGAACTAATCTAAGTAGTTTAGACTTATAATAATATCAAGTTAAAACAATATTGACATCACTACCCGTCTCGCCCAACAAGCGAGGTATGGGATTAAAGAGAAAATTCCTACGAACCGGGCCGAAAACATATATAATGGCCAGCGCCTCCACAACAGCTATCCGTAAAGCCAACAAACTCCAGCCAGCCTATACTTCAGACTATATCACTACCGATCTTATGTACAGCGTCGTTAATATACAGACTGCCACACGCCCCTGCCCTACACTGCCTGAACCAGCTATTCTTAATAAAAAAACTTACGTCATTGTATCTCGGTTAAGTAGTCAACATCAAGTAGGTAAATCTGTATCCGTTCTGTACTATTTTATTATTAATGAATCAAAAAACATTTCAGAGGTAAAACCAGTCTACTAGTTTACGAAGCAGTCTGTTACTATTTAAGAAAATTTCACTGAAGACTTAGGATTTATCAACAACAGCTTTATGGCTCACTTTGGCACCGCAATACATCGTTTGAGCAAATCAAACCCACAGTTATTGCTGCACAGCTACTTTACTTTACACGCGATCCACAGAAGCAGAGTAAGCCGTAAAAGCTGATTAAATACAATATTTAACAAACGATTCAAACTCCCGCTCGACCTATATCGATACAAACTCGAAGAATGATCGTCGTCGTTATGTTACAAATATATTGTACAAAATTGAACGGGATGGGATCGTTCGCCAAAGAAGGTAAGTCAGTCCATACGCGTCACACGGAAGACCGCGGCTCTCAAGAAACTATTACCTACGCGGGTCGAGCGCGCGCTCAGTACGGGCGGTAGCGCGCCGACAGCATCGTGCGCAGTTTCTTCAGCTTGGTGATTAACTTGTTCTGCTGCTTTTTAAGATATTCGCGTTCCAGTTCTTCTTCCCGAAGTTTGCGACACAGAGCGGCCGCCTCGCGCAAGATCACCACTTTCGGCGCGCGATCCTTGTCTCTCGTCGCCGGTATTTGCTTTTTAAGTTCGTCAAAGAGATTTTTGAGGCCGATCCGCCGTAAGCGTTCCATATCGTTGTGTATGGAGCGGCGTTCGATCTCAGGAGACTCGGCTTCCGAGTCCGTGTCAGTGTTTGAGCGTCCGCGTCTGCCGGGGCCTCTCCGCCGCCGGGGCACCGAAGCAGCGGTGACGCCTGTAGGTGGTATTAAACGTTTTCTAGCTACCGGTCTAGGGGTCATGTTCACTTCCACCGAAGATTGTATGTGGTGTCTTTCGGGAGCCGAAGACACGCGCGGATAGCAATCCACGCGTACATGGGACGTCGAAGCCAACGGCTGGTGTGACGTTCCGAGCGATACCACATCGATTTCCTCCTCTGTAACAATAGAAAAAGTTTCGTTAAAATCGAGTTCCATTCAAGGAGATCGACTAAATGATAATGTGTAAAAAACTTGTGTCATTAATTACAGAATGGCATTTTTGTTGTGTATCGCACACAATTGCAGCGACAAATAAAACCCGTATGCGAGGCTCCATTCCCTGCATACTTTCATTCATAGATCGTTCGTTGCGTTCGCATCACCATAAAAGGCGGGCGATTGTCGTAGTCATTATAGATAGTTATGAGTGAGTCTAGATGTGGTCGGGATGCGATTGCAGTAGTCAGGTGGGAGGGTGTATAGGTGTGAGAAGGGGGGAGGCCGTCGACCCCGCCGTACTACCGCAGCGTCTGTCGACATCGATCCAGACGCCTGACGTCATGGATATTCGCGCCAAAACGAGAGCGCGTGCGCGGTTTCTACCGCAGCGTCCGCACTCAATGGACGCTGGGTTATCAACCGGTGGACACGCTTTCCGGCGTCTCTCTGCCTCTACGGAACTACCTTTCAGCTTTCTGATTTCATTTTCCCGCTCATACGTTCCCGAATATTAAATTATGCAATATACAATTTATATTACCTACTTATATTAACGAACGTTTATATTTAAACCTATTGACGCAATTATATACCTATTAACACTGAATAAAATATTTGTTGGACACGTACGGAGTTGGTGGCCTCAAAAGTGACAGCCTCAACACGGGCGTCTCCAATATATATAATATACCTGTTTTTTCTAGAAACAAAGCCATAGGACTAAGTCTCCCAAATGAACAGGATTGAGTAAAGCACGATAAGAGCGAGTGAACTAGGTGCACGCCTAGAATGTCTTAAGTAAGTATGTAATTTGAGTCGAGCGGAAACTCGGCCTAAATTCCGATCGTTTCTGCAACCATTGCAATTTAACGTAAAGATTGTTGAGGACAGCAATACCGACAATGTTATTTCTATGAATGAACGTAGATAATCTCGTATTCGACTGCGGATGTAGTAAAGTATCTGGCCGCTCGGCCGTGTCATATTTACTATGCACTACGAGCCGCATATTTCGCGGAAATCACCGTATGCGCCGACGCTATCCAGTTACAGCAACAAATAATTATGTCAGCGGTTCAAAGGCTTGACGCAACCACCTCCTAATACAAATAAAATTAACTTTCGTTTTCATCCCGTTAACCAGAAATAGAAGCGTAACGTGGGCAGCTGTTCGATTACGGAACGGCGCAATTTCAGGGACGTCAGTGTAATTTGCAAAATACGAAATAAAATCGCATAATCAGACTAAGCGACGATAAATTTACACACCAACGCAATCTTTTTATTCGATTTCCGCATAGTTGCGTAGCCGCTTATCGCAGCAGCTCGTCGGTCTAATTTTATCCTTCAGGCGCCGATCGTCAAACAGAGTGTGTGACGTCTAAATGTAGGCGTGAAGGATCCATTGTATGAGGCTCGGTTTTCACGTGACGATTTTCTCTTTTCCCCTGGCGCCATAGAGATTAACGGTCGCCTAGAGTATTTGTTACGAGCCCGGCATGTAAACGATACGCCTGGTATTGTCGCGGCCCGCCGGCGATCTCCGGTCTACTGCATATCTATTATATCGACATCACTCGAGACGATTCTCGGATACCGCGACGTTGCAATTCCATTAAACTAAATCATAATCCACTTTTTAACGATCGGTTGGCGATACTAATTTATTATCTACTGTGGAAGAGCTGATCGCGCGAGTTTATGAGATGCAATTGCCGTTTTGAAAACAGCTGTGGCAGTGTCGTGCAATCTCCCACTCGATAGATTAGTCACAATTTCTAGGTACCATCTGTCTCACCGTGAGAACACAATGACTCATAGCACAGTTAATCTTATAGTCTAGACTCGAGACGTATTGAATTCGCGGTTCGAAACTACATACGTGTAATCGAAACAGGTTTATCTAATACTCCCGCCGTGAATACAACTTCCTTGATTGTCTAATGGGTTCCCATGAGGTTTTACTGGTATAATATCCCATTTAATTCGATGCTTGAAATAGTTTGAAAATTATTTGCTTATCACAAAATTATAACCGTCGTACAATTAAAATAAATTAGTGAGTTAGAAACAAACTCTTTCCTGATCTAAGTGAAAGGGGATTTCAATGAGATTGTTCAGCCGCGGTAATTGTCTACGACTTGGCCTGTCTGTTTCCAATTAACGTTTAAATGAACACTTGTGAGATTCCGAGCGCCGGAGTAATTGTATTATGCATTTAACAGAAAATCCTGATTCTATTCCCGATTTACATTTACATAAATGCAATTAATTGTTTGCACTATTGAAATATAATATGTTTATAAATATGTGGTTGAATTCATTGAATTTGAAACGGACGTATGACTAGCGTCAAAAATGACTAATCTCGGTTCTTATCATATCAGGCACATGTCCACTTATCGTGATTTCGAGAGTGGAATGCAGTAGTAACAATGATGTCGTCAAGTGTGACCTGCTACGGCTGGGGCCACACGCTCCGCTGACTTCGATCCGAGGCCAAGTTCACTGGCATTTGAGCGCGATAATTAAAAATTATCGTGACGCGCTCGCGGCTCACGCCATCCTATACAACCTGTTTGATACGCCCGCCGTATTTCATAAAAAAGTAATTCTAATGCTGCTGCAGCATCGCTCTGCTTAATGGACTTCCACTGCGAAAGACTTTGGAAGTGACTGAGCAGTTTTATTATCGAACCCGAAATACGTTCCGAAGGTACGCTCATTATATTGATTATCGGCTACGGACGAATTAAGCCGATATCACGTTTAATATAGGATAGATATTATAAAACTGAAGAGTTTGTTTGTTTGTTTGTTTGAACGCACTAATCTCGGGAACTACTGATCCGATTTGAAAAATTGTTTCGATGTTAGATAGCCCATTTATCGAGGAAGGTTATAGGCTATATTTCATCACGCTACGGGCAACAGGAGTGGAGCCACGGGGGTGAAACCGCGCGGAGCAGCTAGTATAGGATAGATTTAGATAACGCAAGACGTAATTTGCAAAAGAAATTCTTTCGTTGCTTCGACAATACGCTTCAATTATTATATCAACCTGTATACTGAATGTCTAGTGAAATGCTAATTAGTTTCGATACGAAGCGCACCAGTTCTACAAGACATCGCTTATAATTTTTAATAGTACACTTTCTCATTGCTCAACCGTCGACCGGAAACAACTTAGGATAATTAAATGTTAAAAACACAGCTTTGCCCAAAATTACTTCATACTTATTACCCACAAATGTTTAGGGCGTTTCCCATCACATGTCACTTGTCAGTCACAACTTTTAAGTAACTCAAAGTATTTAGTCTCGCTATGAACAAGCGTGCGACTTAAAACAACTAGGCGGTATTTTTGGAATATTACGCAAGCGAGAAAAGTCGGTCATCTGGGCTGCGGTTAGCACTCCAAACTCGCTGCCTTCTAAAACAGGCCGTGGTAATTTATGGCAGGCGTTATGGCGGATCGATTGGGCGTTCGACTCGGCCTTGACGAAGTTTGTACGGAAGTTCATGGGCGAACGTGCGCGTGGAAAAAATTATCTTTTTGCGTATTCTCTATTATACGGCTATTAATGGAAATTTATAATTTTACGCGCATTTTATTTGCCTTAATTAATACAGAAAGACGATCTTAAATTGAATGGCTTTTATAATGAGGATGTGAATCGTCGGCAACTGTGCCATTAATTAAAATACAAAGCACAATAATGACCTATCTAAATGTCAACGAGGTCAAGAGTAGACCATCGAGACCCCAACCGCTCCAACGAGGAGTTTCCGGAGTCTTTTTTTGGAAACCGGTTGTGTTGCGTCACTAATTTTCTGTAACCAACCGATCACCACACCCATCGCGATATATAAAACTGGTAATATCAATATATTCAACGTGGCCTTATCACCGTGTGAACATACGAGGCACAAGACATAAATATTTTATGAAAACACGCAATAAGCGATTTCATATGTTGTCGTGGTAGCGAAGAGTTTAGATTTCTTAAATATTCAACATTGGGCAACTTGGCTAGGAATGAACGGTCACGTGATGTCCTCCGATTTTATGTTAAATATGTATGGTTTTAGGAAAAATACCGAATAGCATTAATGAACGTAATTAATCAATTAAAGATTAGCATTCAATTACGCGTTTGAATTACGACATTTTCATAGTATATGAATGACAAATGTGCTTTGTAATATTTGTACTAATAAGTAATAACTATATCATGTCACCCACAAAAGAAAATGTAAAGTCAAATATTGGTATAATTCGTAATATTAAAAAAAAAAAGTGTGTGCGTGTAACCTTTACGCGCGATTGAAGTAAAACTTCTGTGGCGTTGACGACATATATCACTGAAATGATTAAATATTAACTTAAATAAATAAATATTATATTATAATTTAATTATATTTATTATTCATGTGCTTTACAAAGATTATTTAAATGTTATATTAATATTATTCATTCGAAACAGGTAATTGAATGTCATCATAATTTCTTACGTACGAAATTATAGGTTTTTGGTAACTATAATGTGAAACATAAATTTTACTCTCTAAATTTGCTACTTTTCTTGAAAATACAGCATCTATCGTTGTACCGAAACGCGTTGTTGAATGAAGTCGAGAAGTATTCATAGATAAATCAAATTTTTCTTCTAAAAAATCAATTAACGGCTGAGATTCCTGAGAGCGAAAATTAACATTAAAATCTCCAGTTAGAATCATCGGTAATTCATGATAATTACTATTTAAAAGTCGAGAACCTTCAATTGTGAAGTGAAGTAATTGCTGATGAATAAATTTTATGATATTTGTCAGGCTAGTATTTGTAGAAATATAAATAACAACGATAATCACAGGTTGGTCATTCGTATTAACACATCGAACCAAGGCGATGTCACCAATTTGTGAAACCTCATCGGAAATTTGTGATAATATCGTTTGTGAAATATTTTGAATTGGTGTTACATTGTTCAGTGTATCTGTAGATGAATGATATACAGCTACTCCACCAGCAGTTGAGTTGGGTCGTTTGTATTGGGTAACGCAATAAAAATTTTCAATAAGAATAATTTGTTCGTCATTTTTCATCCAAGTTTCGGAAAATAACAGCAATGTGGACCTTTTTAATACTTTATCATTCAGATCAGAAACATGAGCACGTAAACTTTGGCAGTTGAAGGAAAATAGTATAATGTTACTCTCATTTACAAGGTTATATAATTCTTCCTGTTGTGTTATTAGGCGAGAATTTGAAAGTCTTTCAAATTCACACTGTAAATCAACTATTCCCCCTGGACGCTTTCTTCCATGATAAAATTTGTTGTCATCGGTGTTTGAGACAATGAACAATCCATTTATATCAGTTACTCGTGATAATGCTACATATAACAGCTGCTGACTGTGACTTTTATTGTATTCATAAACGATTTGATCAAAAGTACCACCTTGAGACTTATGTATTGTAAGCGCACAAGCAGATACTAATGGAAAGTGATTTCTCTTTGCAAATATTGTCTTATTTCTATTCATTGGTACAGATGACGATCTTCGTAAAATTGGGACTGCTGTTCTACTAATCTTTAGAGTTTGAATATGATGGGCAGCTTTTTTCCTAATTTTCTCTCCTATCTTACCAGGAAACTCAAGCCATAAGCGTATGATGTTATCACTGTCATCACGTTCAATATACACTAACTTTCCAACACAACCGTTGGCTAAGCCATCAGATACATCAATATTGGTTGTAATAATGTAAAATTTGTTAAGAACTAATATTATTTCATAAGGCGATCCTCCTGTATCAATAACTGACATTTTATGAAATTGTTGGCGTACATATGCTTCTTGTTCAACTGAATGACAACCTATATACATATCTGTTGCTATGGATACTACTTTGTCTTCAGCAATATTTAAAATAGATTGATTATAATCCGCAACATGTTTATTTTTATTTTTAATTTACTTATTTTAAAAGGAATAAATAAACAAGTATATTTAGAGATTTTCAAAAAATTTTGCAATTTAAAATAATGTTTTTGAAACTGTTGAATTTTTCATTCACTTTGCTATTCACAATTGATCCGTTTGAAAATTTGAAAATAAATAATCCTAATTGATTATGATATTTGCCACTAGCTGGCGTATAAGTCAAGAAGCGTGTAGTATATGACATATACTTACAACCAATCAGAATTATTATTTTTAAATGGCGGAAACTACACAGCGTTACTTCCGTCAGAAAAAAAATCTGAGTTACTCCCTAGTCGCGCCTAAAGAAGTTTTACTTCAAAAACTTATTTCGGTGAGATCAAGGTGACTGAAATTATCTCGTTGCCGTGGTGTTATCGCGCCTACTTGCTTAAACTTTTGCGTGATAAGACAATACAAATGTATGTTACTATGACAAGTATTATTTTTATCGGTATTGATAGTTTTGTGAAGGCCAAGCGGGGGCCGCTGAGGCGTATAAATTGATACAACTCCTGTATTTAATACTACTGTGATAAAGATTATTTTAATCTGCACCATAAACTTGGCCGAATCTTGGCCTAGATCTAGACTATAAATTAGGTAAGTACTAGGCGAGTAGCTGACCTGTAGGCAGGTAAAATGGTTTGTATAATTTGCACTTAGCTCTTTTACTTGTAAGCAATATAATCAATAGCAAAGTGCGTTATATAACAGATAACGTTATCACCATTGTAAAAACTAAATCGCCTGACAATTACAATACCCTTAATCCAATAAGAACATAAAGTCACGATATAAACGAGTGATAGATATACTATATCATATCACCTACTGACCCAGAATTTCACGAATCGAAAATATATCTTTCCTTTGCAATTCTTTTAATATTCGCGCGATAACACCAAGGCCAGTGTACATCTACAATCTTAGTAACACATATTATGTAGCGTGGTGAATATATTTATCAGCGAACGCAATAAAAGCGTTTTAATATTTCATTAAATTGATTTTAACGCTGTATTATAAATCATGTTGAAAATGAAAAACGTAAGTGGGATATTCTCTAACGCAATTTACACAAGTAATGGTATAGTAAAAAGGGGTATACGTCGTCCAAATAACCTTTACGACCAACTGATTTTATAGGCACTTACGAAACCGTGTATTAATGTAAGGTATGTGTGTCTAATAAGAATAAATAATTAATCTAGACCATGTATGTGAGCGGCGTAGGCTAGGCTAGCTGTAGGCGAGTAATAGCGAACGATATTTAGGTCATACATAGTACCGAATGTTAGTGCATATTGTGAAAGTACCTACGCCTTTACTTACGTAATCATTATACTTTTAACACGCTTTAAAACATTTTAAATGATCGTCATAATGGCGTACCGGTTTCGACGCGGAAACTGTTGAATTTACACTGTTGCTATGGCGATGTCTGCCACGTCTCGCGTACCTACTACAAATATTTGTACAACGCGTTTAAGTGCTAGTTCAATTTAAAATTAAAAGTGCCAAAAAAATTTCGCACCTAAAACTAATATTGAGAGTGGAATGTGTGACCTCGGTGATTGATACAGCGTTTTGGACACACAAAACCGGATCCATTGCTCTAAATAGCCCTTAAAGGAACTCACAATACGAGCCGCCCTACTTGAGTCGCCTACTTAACGGGACCGAGAATTTAAATGTCATAAATATTGTTTGCGAGAGCAATCTGTCAAGATAATATGCAGGTCAAAAGCACCTAGCGCCGTTTACGCTTATCAGTGTAGTTTATTGGGTTAGCTCGTAATAATAGAGCGCGAACCGAGATTAGGCTCGACAACGTTCCGTTTTACGGATTCCAATAAAAACTACATAAAATTTTCTTACATGTCCGATGCGTTCGAGCCGCACGGTGTTTGATAATAAACGTGATTTATTATTCACAACGTTGCCACACCGATGGCAAATAGAACGCCAGTAAAAATGAATGCGATAAAATAAATTATAATGGCATAGTTGCGTTACAGTAAATTGGCGCGTAAAATGTGACAACTTTAACCGTACTTGGCTCGCAGTGCGTGGCGCGATAAAGCCGCGCATGCGCCGTAAAATTTCCTATTGGAACAACAAAGTTTCATCTCACTACCCAATAAATATTTACTCGATTGATTAATGGATATAACATACTTGTAATTGACTTTTGAGATATGTCTATCAGATTGTCGTGCAGACGGAGAATAAGTACCGAGGTGAAACCGGTCCGGCGAGAAGCAAGCCCCACTTCAATGAGATTCCACTTTGTGCCGTTGCATTCTTATAGGAGTAACGGACTAGACTCCAGTCTCGCGGCGAACATGAACCTATATTTATTTTTAACCTTAGCTTTATAACCTATATAGTCATGTTGAATAACAAGTACTACGGACATAATTATACCGAGTGCGTTTTAAACGCATGCTCATCGCGACCTTCTTACTAGCTCTTATCGACGATCGTTAAAAAGCCGTGATAACAGACAATGTAAGTATAGTTGTAATATGAAATATTTATACGACATTGATTCGACATTCGTCAATTGCTTCTATGATATTCAGTCCTTCGATAGCAGTTTTAAAACATGACGTCACGAACGCAACTATTCTCCGAGCAACCTATTATCATTCAAATAAGATGCCGTGCCAATCTAATTTGAAAACTAATTAATTGGAGTGAAACTATGTCTTGAGCATAATCTGCGCTAGTTTTCAGTTTAGCATCGAAACTTTCATCGAAGAATGAAGCGGAGCGAACAATGCTTAATTGAACATCAATTTGATTTCTAATTCCTAATCAAATACGAAATATAAAACGGGTGAACTTCGGGGAACGTTCATCATTTTAATGGGCGTCCAGACGGTTCGGCTGTTAACCCTGAACTTTGGGAGGATGCGTCAATGTCGGGACCCGGTCGACGCACGAGCGACCTTACGGACCCTGTAAGAGGTCCAGAACTCCTGCTCCAGAAAAATTTGCCACGTCTTTTAAAACTGAGAAAATAATGTTAATGGGTGTACATTTTTTCACTTTCGTTCAAACTAATAAGATTGAAGTAGATATATATAAGAACTTAGAAGTATACAATTGGAAAAAAAAACTGACTACTATAACGTGGCTACCTAATAGAATTACGAGCTGATAACACCGTGTTGTCAGTGGATATCAAAGTGACAGATCTCCAGGAGCCTATAGAGTAATTAGGTGTGACATCCCGAAGATGGCATTAAGGAAGGTTGGGACGTTCAAGGTCGAAGGCGAAGGTTCCGGAAGCGGGTGCGTCTAGACAAGGGGGGCGCCGGTCGATACGCAGTTTCCCGCGCTCCGACATCACGCCTGCGTCCTACGACCGGGACCCATCTTGTACATTTCTTGAAACTCTAATGAAAACGCGCCCAAGACGCACTCCATTTACTATACAACCGTCAAACGACTTCCTAACTACAATACCGCTTCTAATTAATTCCTAATCTTAATCCCGATCGACTATTTCTCACAGTTATTACAAGTAATGATGATAGTATCAATTTTAAATTAATCAAATTAATAGTCATGAAAATGAAGTAACTTAAGCTAAGACCTTTACGCACGCGATTATTTTTTTCCGACGATCAATGAATGGAAAATCAATTTGACTTTCAAAATGACAATTTCAAATTCTAATCGTTTAAGTGGCAATTAATGGTTTTTAATGAAGGTGACATTCGTGATACCTCCCAGCTATAATAAACATTTAAAAGACATTTAGTGTAAAAAGGAGAAGGTACTGACCTGATTCGCCAGAGTCTGATGGAGTTTGAACGCCTAGGTAGTCGAAATGTTGGCGGGCGAGCGTGTATGAATGGTCAGCTGCCACAGCTGCAGAATCTCGGAGGAGTCTCAGAGCGGTGCCGGCGACGTCCACGGCGTGTCGGAACTGCGGAGGCTCATCGCCGTCCAGGGAGGGCGGCGTGTCAGGCCGGGCCGGCGACATATCTCTCCGAAGGACACTCTGCCCAGGCGCAGCCGTTGTCAAGTCGGTTGGAACGAACGTATTCGGATGCCCCGAATCTATACATGATCCAGCCCACATGCAATCGTGGTGCACGATATTGTCCTTGTGCTCTTCCGGAGTCTCCGTTATCCTCCAATCCCCTTCGCTTTCTTGTAGTAAGTTAGTGAAATTAGCCGGTGGGACTAAGTCTAATCTCTCGGCTTCGTATTGCACTTGTGTCCAGAATTCTGAAGTTTGTGTCAAATTCATTGATTCTTCGTCCAGCGACTCCCAAACGTCGAACTGGAGTATGTGAGCGTCGATTGGTGGCGACATTTTTAAAGTATACCTAAATGCTAACTAGTTTTAAAGCTAAGACGAACTCGTCGATATCACAGGGCCCTCTTATCACAGGGACGATGCGCGCGATTGTTGCACGCACACCGCCTGCAACAAAAGAAAAAAATCCTTTAGAAAAAAAAACTACACTTCAGTTTAAAAAAAAATTCAAATACGATCGCACAACACTATGTCCATTGACAATGTTAACTATAACTCACTAAGTACCAAGTTAAAAAATAAAAAAATGATATAATATTGAATTCACCTATTGCACTAAGTCACTATTGTTGTTGTTTTTATAGTAAACTTGTTTAATAGAAATGAAATAAATGCAAAGGCTGATCACCCTTGCGTTCATACACTAGTACACTATAATATAGCAAGTGTCCACGACAAAGCCAGAATTGAGACTGAAGTCTGGATGCGAAAACAAACGTTTTTAAAGGGTATACCGTCCTTGAGCACTATCCCAGTTTATCTAACAATAATTAGTTATTGTTCATTTAGCAATAGCATTTTTTTATTTTCTACCTGGATCGTATTCCGCGAATCGTTCCCCAGTCAGGTAAAAGCTTTAGAAATGTAAGATTGCTGTTTACTAACGTAAAATGGCGCGAAGTTATTGTTTACCAATAGAGGCAAATGCTTGGCATCATTTTCCCGCTTCGATGTTTTCCTTTACACACATTATGTAATATTATGTACTTGTTTAATGGTCATTAATAATAAACATACTTGGACGAGACAGACTTAAATTAATTATTGTGCGACAATTCCGGAAAATACAAATTTTATAATTGCGGTTTACGTATTTTATATTATTATTTTCTATTATATTATCACATTATTTTATATTATATTATCATTTTATATATATTTACGTTGTACACTAACAAAATTTTTTTATCATATTTTTTTAAAATGAACAGCATTTAGGTAATTTTGAAGACGCATTATGGACCTATGAAATAATTTACGGTCTTTTTATGTTCATTAGCAATTAACATTGATAATCTACACTTATTGTAAATTTACTACTGCTACTACGTATGTACTATAATATTTATTCATTATTTTTAAACAACTACAATTTACCTATTTTTAAATAATTACATAATATGAGAAATATTAGAGAACAATAATCGAATATTTTTGATTTTATAACTTTCACAATTCTATGTCTGGATATAATATAAATTTCTAAATTATAGTATTCATTTCATAGTGTATATATTTATGTGACTTGTATATTATTTGCAAATAATAAAGCAATAAAATGGCATCGGCACTCAGAACAATCAGTGATTATTTGCCTCGGAAAGTGTCACAATTGTAAACTTCAATTGTGAAATATTTTTACTACTACCTACTACAATAGTAAACAATAATACATAAATTTCTCATATTATTCATTATTTAATTCGTGTGAACAATTTGGAAAATATTTAATATATCGATTGAAATATCACAGAACATTTTCCCTGTAGGTATAGATATAGTAATTTAATAGTATCCTATCAGCAATTACGTCTATTACAAAAATTACGAAAGCATTTTGGATGCCGGTAATTCGCAGAAATGCCTAACCAAGCCTCGGTTCGCAATCGACAACGCCCCGTCGTCGTATACACTAAATACGTACCTATCTACCCGCACTTAATAAATCTTATTAAATTATAACAATTATTTCACAGGATCACTAAACACATCAAAAGAAAGAAACACTCACCAAAAAGTTTTGTGCAAAACGCAATCCGGCTGCAGCCGGCGAATTACACAATTTTACACAAGATTCTTCAGAATCTTCGACAAAGTTTTTTCCGTACACACTGCGTAACACTCACTGAGAATATGCGATTGGTTATACAGTGTAAATTAAATACGGTACTTCTTCCGAGACCTCCGATTGAGTTTGTCAAACACTGAAACATTATTCGGGTGCCGGTTCTAAGGAGAGCCGCGCGTGCTTTTCGTGTGACGCCGTGAACACGACTAGCGCGCGAGGTTGCGAGCGAGTAGCGTACTGCGTAGCGGTCGCCGGCCGACGGCGCTCGGGCCTGACGCGGCGCGCCCGTCCCGCGTCTCCCCCCGCGTGTGGCCCCGCTCGCCGGCTAATTTGATGCCATTCACGAAATACGCTGAAAATACGCCGTAACTTCAACTTCACACGTTACCAACAGTAGTACAAGTCATTTTTGTGGCCGTCTGAATAGTAACATTGCACAAAAAATGCAGTAGAACGAAAGAATTTATCGAATCATCCGGCGTCTCGCGGTGCGGGGGGATACTTGAGGAAGGAAATCAGCGCAACGGCATTCGACGGACATAGATGTGTGCGAAGTTGGTCGTACAGAGGCGGTTTCTGTGGGTGGAAAATCGAGCTAGGTAGCGACTAGCGTCACTTGGCCGGCGGCTCTCGATGAAGGAGATCGTATGTCGCTTTTCTTTTTTACCGTCGGCTATATCGAACCTAGTCTGTCGACATTCCTAAGGCAGCGGCTTATGGGCAATGCTGCGAACGAGAAATACCTGAACGATTCTGACGAATTGCAAGCCGTTATTGCTTTACGTCTGCGAAAACAATTAGGCCATAACTTTTAAGTACCCACTACCTACTTCCATATAAACGAACGCCGACACAAATGCTCTTACCTAATAAGTAATATGAACCTTTACAATAAATTATAACGGATATACCTAGTACACTATTACTTTAGTTACCTAGGTACCTACAGCTGCAAATAGTAGTTATGTTAATAAGTTCAATCAATATTTTATGATTTCATCAATCAAGATAATTTTATTATATTTGAATAAATTGAACAGTTTCATTTAGAAAACAATTAATAATAAATAAATAAAATAATATTAAAAAAACGATATTGCAGTTGAAAGGTTTATATTTTTTAATAATCTATGCGTGCACCCGATCCTACTTTCCCGCCATAAGGTTCAACGACCCTGCATTCCTTGCGTCGTATTCCCGCAAAAATAAAAATGCAAGTCTACCAACTTTACAAGTTTCGCAAAATTATACTGTATACATACCTACATTCTGTTTCTTTTGTATTTTATTTATAACATTTTTAAATATTGACTTATGTTTGCTTGTTAATAAATATTATTTTATTAGTGAAAAATCTTTCAAAAATAAAACAAACTAACTAACTAAATATGTACATATATACCTACTTAGATTTTAATTATTTTGGATTGCATTAATATTGTTGATAGTTAAAATAGTAAACGTAAAGCTAAAATGAACAGCAGTGGGATTTTTAATAGTATTTAAACTATTTGTATTAATAGGTAGGTAGGTACCTACTTATGTTTCTATTCTATTTTATCACATTTTATTGTCTCTCTGTTTAATAGATGTTGGTATTCTATTGATAATAATTATTAATGTGATGACTAGGTAATTGAATTTTAAACTGATAGTGTTGTTTGTCATATCTGTAAATGTTATGAACTTATGAATGAACATAATAATGATAAGATTTTTTAAAGCATAATTTTTCAATCATTAAACCGTTGACAGTACGTTTAAATTAGGTAAGTGTTTAATCATATAAGTATAAACAAATTATCATTAATATTTTCTTATTAGAGATACGGGTAAAATCGGAAAATAAACTATTTTTATATTTATATGATAAGCTCACATGGCAACTATTGAAACGTCAAATAAAGTTTTATCGAACGCTTAGGTACACGATTGTATAATGATATTTATGTAGAAACTTGCATATTTGAAAAGAATTAAATTGCAATTGCATTTACATAACTTTAAAAAACTCAGCAAATTCATAATACATGCATGTATCAACTAGTAACGTGATATTAAATTTAAAGTATGTATTGTGAAATTCGTTTCCTGTCCTCCTTAGCAGCCGTTTCAAAACCGTAGAAAAATTAGATCAAGCTCGCCCCAAACCGTGGCCCTTTTAGCAAAGCACCCTTCAATTAATTTCCCATTCATACAACCCTTTGCTTCAACAAAAAATAGATACGCGGGAAGTTACACTTCCGAGCTTTAACTATCTAAAGATGTCAAACAATATATCTATCTACTCATATCTCAAACATCTCGCTACGAAGACGAAAATATTCGGCCTATTGTGTACCTCAAATCCGATCGAATATTATTGTACGAATATTTCTTTTCTCTTTGTTCTAGAAGGGTTGGGGTTATAAAAACCCGTTATAATCCGCGCGTTTCCCGCTTAACTAGGTTAACGATAATAATTTTGTCACTTAACATTTTGACATGTGACATTTTGATGAATTTTGACAAGCCTATAGATTATAATAGAACTGTATTATATTTTTATTAACCTCAAAAACTGCGTGCAGTCGTAAATCGGGTTTCATTAGGGTTCTTCATCGTAAAACATGTTCAAGTATTTTTATGGTCGTTCTATAAATTCACATGGTAATGTGGATTAAAAAACGAAAGATAATATTGATGTTGCGATGACTGGATTAAAACGTCATAACAATAAAATTGTCCGTGTGTTCATAGATAACATGAATTATTTGACTTTTTTTGAAGATGCTTACAATATTTCGTGTACCTTGTTAGTACTTATTGCGAGTTTAAAAATGTGATTTATCATGACGTAAGGAGTTTGCTTATAAACAAGACATTATTTTCTACTACATTGCAAGGCTGTTTCTAGGTCGTTTTGTTTACGTGCAATTGTAATGTCAATGACCCCAGTTAAATCATTGCAGAAAACGAGTGACGATTTTTTTATTATTTGAATAATAAGATGCAAATTATTCGGTTATCACGTCAAGTTATGAAATTAATTGTAATGGAGAGTAAAGTTTTAACAGTTACCTATATTATATGCAATAATAATTAAAATAAAAATTTTTGTGTGGTTTTATGAAAAGTAAAAGTGAAACTTAGGCACAAAATTATCGTATTTGTACGATAATTATCGTACGGATCAACCGTCACGCGACATGCGCTACACAGACCAAAAAGTTTGAGACGATGTAATAAAAGTTTCACTAAGACGGTAACGTTTTTTTCTTGCATATTCGGGTACAAACAAACGGTATCAACTATCAAGTAATTATCTTTATATGTCTGTGTGTGTCCTATGTCCTATTTACAGAAGCCCATTTTTTATTATTCAATCATATCTAGCAATAGGTATTATTACAACTGTTTTAAATTTATTGCGTTTGGCCTTAACACCTCTACAATGTATCGTAAATCATGTGGTAAGTCTCATGAGATTTATTTATAGCAATGGTGGGCTATTTTATTGTTACTGAAGTATGTATTAATAATTATCATTATCGATGAAAACATAATGTATATTTTACCTAGGCAATAGAAATATTTGAGTAAAAAAATAAATTCATATGAACCGGATAAACATAAGGCCTGATATACATATAAATAAATAAGGACAGTTTCGCAATTCTCTTATGAATAAACTTTATTAATAATCCCAAATAATAATAACATATTATATTAAATAGACGAAAAACTTCGTTACATCTAGCAATAACCATTGTCCACAGATAAGATATTCCACGAATCAGAAATACAAAATATTTTACAAACTCTTGTTTTAAAACTATTGTTCGTGATTATCGCTTTTTAAGCCCTTTTATGACTGCTGAAAAGTTGTAAAAAATTTCTCTAGAAGTCTGGATTGCAGTATAAACGGATTAACGTTCATGTTTATATTATGTAGAATTAAAATTTGCGTATTGGGGAATCGTCAAATAATCTAAATAATAAGTTGGTATTTTGTCAACATCTACATCTACACTAATATAATGGTAATACTGTGCTAATATTATAAAGAGGAAAACTTTGTTTGTTTGTTTGTTTGATTGTAATGAATAGGCTCATAAACTACTGGACCGATTTTAAAAATTCTTTCACCATTCGGAAGCTAAATTATCCACGAGTAACATAGGCTAGGTTTTATCCCGGAAATCCCACGGGAACGGGAACTATGCGGGTTTTTCTTTGAAAACGCGGGCGAAGCCGCAGGCGGAAAGCTAGTATTTTATATTCTGAAATATGTTGTTATTTAAAATCCCGAATTATAATGAAATACTATATTATAAAGAGAGTGCATATATTTACAAAATAAACAATTTTTTTTAATATATTTTATAGTCCAAAATTAACATAATACATATTCTTATTTCCTTCCGTATTTCTTTTAATTTATTCAAACTCCTTTCCTCCCTTGTTCTACATTGTCTATGTTCCGAATCGCGAAGCAAACACAGCTTATGCGATTATAATGTGACATAAATCAAACCCGTGACAAACGGGGTGGTAAATACAAGTAACACCACCAATTTGTCACTACACGGTACAGATTAGTCCCATTATATGCTAAAAAAGTAACTAATCTCTTTTTATTCTTTAGAAAACACCCCTCCGAAAGGGTTTGGAGAGCTTACGGTGAAAGTAGGAAATTATGAATTTCAACTCAGCTCTTTAGAACGTTTTGTTTGAGTGACAGGAAGGGCTCTTTTGAAATTGTGATTGTTAAAATGTTAGTATAATGAACGCGAGAGAACTTAACTATGTATTTGAGTGGAGGGATGTTTTTTAGGAATTGGGTCACGTGTTAGGAGATTGCTACGTGTTTATTACCTAGTAGTTAGCATGTTTTATTACGGTTCAAAGGTCGCATTTCATTTTCAGTAGGTAATATTAGTCTATGCAAGAGAGAGGAAATTTAGCTTCATAGATCTTCAAACTACTTGATCCCTTTTCGCAAAAAAAAAACAAAAGAGATTTCAGAGAACAGAGAGGATTCCACCGCAAACTTATTTATGTACCAGTTAATTGCTTCTTCATTTAGATAAAATTTAATCAAACCCTACATAAATTTTAACAGAGGTTTTTTTTTTTCTGATTTAACATCAATCCAAATCCATTCGTACTTATTCATACATCAATTACAAAGCAAACTATACACGAAATAAATAGCCATATTGCTTTGACGGATTAACAAAACTCCACTATAATAGAGTATTTAAATCGATAGCTATGCATTACACCTTGCTTTCTTTCCCACGCCCGCGCACTCATTGATGTAATAGAGTATAATATACATTCTGGTAAATGTATATAAAATTACAGTTTTCTTTGTCAGTCCGTCAAGCGTCAGATTTCTTTGCTATTATCACACCTGCATTGGTATTTGGTATAGTCGTGTAGAAAAGTGCGATTTTTATTTATTTATCTACTATTAACAATACAACTATTAAATTGACAGATCCCTGGTTTAAAGTTAGACTGTGTTTAAATTGTTTTGTGGTAATACCAAAGGGCGGCTGTACACGGACCGCTCGAGCAGTTAACGGCTGAGCGACGTACACGGACGGCTCGAGCGGTCGGCGTCAACTGCTCGAGCCGTCGGTTGTTGACCGCTCGAGCCGTCGCTACCAACCGCTCGAGCGGTTGATTTTTTTGACTAGTCGAGTCATTGATTTTCAGGGGGGGGGGGAGATGTCGACGGCTCTAGCGCAGTCAACGGCTCGAGCTGTCGGTGTATGCCTCACGACCGCTCGCGAGCCGTCAACGGCACGGTGGAATTTCGTCATGCAGTTGACGGCTTGAAGCGGTCGTGACGGCTCGAGCCGTCACGTGTACGGCGGTGAATGAATGCCTATAGTTCACCGCGCGGACGCGGCTTCAAGCGGTCGCTCGGTCTCAACTGCTTGGAGCGGTCCGTGTACGGCCGCCCTTAATGTTTTAAAATTAATCTAAGCGTTAATTGTAGTGGAAACAAAAAGAAGGTTTAATTGTCCTTTGTTTAATCTTAAAATGGCGTGTAACATAGTAGTAATAAATCCTGTAAATTGTAATAAATATAACAAAAGAGAAAAAGTATAGGATTATAATATTTTAATCATTAAACATTATTATCGAGCTTATTGTTTTTACGACCAACTGCGAAATCAATAAATAGTTTTTGTTACAATATGTCCGGTTCTAAATATTTTAATATATAATCCTTTAAGGTCTAAAACAGGTCATAAAGATAATATAATCCCCGATAACAGTGCTTAGAAAACAATAGAAGAAATGATAAATGAAATTTTCGCGAACTATTCATAAAATCTCAATGAATTGAAAAACAAAACAGACTAGATCAATGAAATGTGTCGACGTATTTTTTACGACTTTGTCAATGAGGCGTTTGCATTTTTAATTGTTTTAATTCACTAATAACTGTTAACCAAAGGACGGACGACTTGATTGAAGGGGTATAGGTGAAGCTGTCACTGGTTGTAAAATATTATGGAATTTTTTTTTTGGAGGAGGACTTTGGAGGAGGTCTATAGGTATTTAACAGAATGCTATGGATGTCTTGCTGATTTAAAAACTTAATGTATATTCATTGTACTTAAAATGTGCTTTTAACAGATCGGACATGTACTTGATTTGAAGGTATCTATAAAAAAAGATCTTTTTGCATTATTGGTTTTTCACATGCCTGTACTTATAGTCTATAGATGCGCGAGCATGAAAGGTGTTATACACAAATTTTCGATATCTTTACCTTTTAAATATTTACAATTATCATTGGTGTTGTCGATATAAGTTTAAAGCTTTTTGATATCTGCAATAGTTCCGGAATAATCGCCTGTGCACACTTAACGATTAGGTACACCCTGTATACATAATATACCTACAATTTCGTAATTATTTTAACTTTGACAGATTTTAAACAGTAAAGTTATAGACTTTACTGTAAATTTGCTTACGTTTAGAACCATGCTTTCTTTTTTAATTACAGTTAATATTTTATACATTGTATAGATATACTAGCGGTCCGCCCCGGCTTCGCCCGTGGAACATATTTCGCAATAAAAGGAAGCCTATGTTCTTTCTCAGGGTCTAAAGATTGTCTGTGCCAAATTTCATCAAAATCGGTTGAGAGGTTTAAGCGGGAAAGCGTAACAGACAGACAGACAGTTACTTTCGCATTTATAATATTAGTAGGCACTAGGCATAAGAAAAGCTTTTTTTTTTAACCGACTTCAAAAAAAAGGAGGAGGTTATCAATTCGGCCGGTATGTTTTTTTTTTTTTATGTATGTACACCGATTACTCCGTGGTTTCTGAACCGATTTACGTGATTCTTTTTTTGTTCGATACAGGATGGTGTCGAATTGGTCCCATAAAAATTTTATTCGGATAGGCCCAGTAGTTTTTATTTTATGAGCATTTTTGTCTGTATTTGTAAATGTTGCAAGTGCAAGTTTGAACGCAGTTATTGTCAATTATCTACTTAAGTATGTAGTTCCTGCAAGTCTTCTTATTATAAATCGCGTTGCGTGTTTGGAATGTTTATTTATATAAACAATTTTTATTCATAAAAAGACATTATTTATTTACTATTCCTTTGTTTAATATTAATCCATAAAGCGATACCATTTTACCGTTACTTTTTACCTGTTTATCCAAACATCTGCCGCTCATGTTAGTACAAATGATTTTATGTTTAACTTACTACAAAAAAGGAGTCTAAGGAGTTTATATATTTACTAGCGGTCCGCCCCGGCTTCGCCCGTGGTACATATGAAAAATAGATGTTGGCCGATTCTCAGACGTACCCGATATGCACAGAAAATTTCATGAGAATCGGTCCACCCGTTTCGGAGGAGTATGCAGACTAACATTGTGACACGAGAATTTTATATATAAGAAGATAAAGATATACTAAAGTTTGAGTTAAAGTATGTAATAGATGTAATTATTGAAAAAAAATAAAAAAAAAGAGATACCGGACTTTGATCTCTTAAGTTCTTTATTTTATTTCGTATACTTTGATGAGATTAAGTTATAATTTTCATCTGTAGGTACTTACATCCTTAGAATATCCATTTTAAATTAAAAATTGCGCTTATTCGTAAATTTCTTAGCAAATCTGATTTTATTTTCAAGTAAATGAAGTCGCGTGTAGTAGCTAGTCTTAATCTTAATCTTAATACTATTATAAAGGCAAAAGTTTGTATGGATGTATGGATGTTTGTTACTCTTTCACGTAAAAACTACTGAACTGATTACAATGAAATTTAGCACACATATAGAGGGTAACTTGGATTAACACATAGGATAGGTTTTATCCCGGAAATCCCACGGGAACGGGAACTATGCGGGTTTTCCTTTGAAAACGCGGGCGAAGCCGCGGGCGGAAATCTAGTTTATAATAATAGTAAAGTAAATAAATTATATGTTTTTAAAGCCTCATTCAAGTATATTATTGCATAATCTTATTGATGTCATTGAAACAATAGACGTAGTTATTTTTACTATTTCAGCACATATTTCTATTAACATTTAGCGAGTCTTTGAAATTCTATATTTTGTTAGTCGTTGCTTAACTTATAACAAACTAGCTTTCCGCCCGCGGCTTCGCCCGTGTTTTCAAAGAAAAACCCGTTCCCGTAGGATTTCCGGGATGAAACCTATCCTATGTCCTTTCTCGGGTATCAAAATATCTCCATACCAAATTTCATGCAAATTGATTCAGTAGTTTAGGCGTGGTTGAGTAACAGACAGACAGACAGAGTTACTTTCGCATTTATAATATTAGTATGATATCTATACTTACTAATAATAAAGTTTGTTTGTTGGAACGCCCTAATCTCAAGAACTACCCATTTATCGAGGAAGGTTATATTATTATATTATCATCACGCTAACGGCTAAGTTCAACAAAAGCGGAGCCACGCGGGTAAAACCGCGGAGCGCAGCTAGTCTGTACTAATTTTATAAAGAGGAAAGGTTTGTATGTATGTATGTATGTATGGTTTTCACGCATAAACTACTGGACCGATTTTGATGAAATTTGGCACAGATAATCTTTAGACCCTGAGGAAGAACATAGGCTACCTTTTATTGCGAAATATGTACCGCGGGCGAAGCCGGGGCGGACCGCTAGTGTTAAATATACATACTAGACTAATATACTTTAACCGGATTTTAACACGCTTTTATTAGCTTCACCTTTAGGATTGTATATAATCGAATCCTTTACACTCGATTTTTAACCACTTTAAAGTTTAAACGGTCATATTTAAACTTTGTACACTTATCAAATATCGGTGACAATACGATAATTTTATAAGTTTAAGCGTGATTTTTTTTAACTGTATTAATAATTGAACACTTATACAAAAACTGATAACTATGATTAGCTGTGCCCACGACTTTGCTCGCGTGGGAGTCGATATGACGTAGTTTTTCCTACGTTAGTATCCATTTCATTCATGCTTTTATTGGTCATATTATGATGTAAAAGGCTTGTAACATTCCTTGATAAAGAAGCTATCCTACTAATGTATTTAAATTGCCTGGAAGAAATGGTTTATAGGAATTATATAGGTACAATATCTTTTGAACCAACTATTTATTTTTAAAACTAAGTACTTCACTCTATATACAATGATAATATAGATTGATTGATAATCCATACTAATATTATAAATGCGAAAGTAACTCTGTCTGTTACTCAATCACGCCTAAACTACTGAACCAATTTGTATGAAATTTGGTATGGAGATATTTTGATACTCGAGAAAGGACATAGGCTACCTTTTATTGCGAAATATGTACCACGGGCGAAGCCGGGGCGGACCTCTAGTATAATATATAATGATAATATAGATTAATTGATAATAGCGTTCAAAAAATCTCATTTTTCATTTTGCAATATAAACTTTTTAGTGTAAGTAATATACTATGGTAACATTTAGATATATATCTAACATCAAGTACAGATAATATGACGTCATTTTAAATCTAACATCAAACCAAAGCAACGTTACCTAACCAAATACCCATACCCGAATATACTATGCCAATATCAAGGATTCGCTGTCCTTGATCCCACGCTCGACCTTGAGTCGTTCCGCCCTTATCAACAGGGATGACGTCACACTCCACTGCGCCACTCATTTGTTATCTGTGGCAGCTTTCCCGCCAAAATTTAGGCGCGGAAATTCAACGCTTATAGAATTCTCATGTGATAATGTGATTATTACCAAGTTATTACTGTGGTGAAATATGATTTCAATTTTCAATTAGTTTTAAATTGACTGTACCTACGAGTATATTAAGTTTTTAGGTGTTTATTTGAACAAATAGGAATCTACATATTTTGATCATGATTTTATATACATTTTAATGGAATTGATTTTGCAATAATTAAAACTAAAGCATAGATAAAATATGTCGTTTTAGTGTTTGCGCATATTTAGGGCATGCACCCGGGTTTACCCGGTTCCGAAAAACCCGGGTAAACCCGGGTTTTTTGATGATCTTGAGAACCGGGTCTGAATAGTATGAAACCCGGTTCTCCCGGTTCCGACCAAAATATTAAAATATAAAGTATTATTTATATTTTGATGCATTATTTTAACTAATTTATTGTATCTGGCAACGTCAGACTCACGTGCATCGCGAATTTTCGTGCCACGCCTCAAGCGTGGCTCTGATTGGTTGTCTAACCTTAGATGCTATAAGTTTCCTATGGTTGTATTACGAAAAAAAAAATTAGGCTTCGAAAATGACAAAAATTAGGCTACTGAAATATTTTTATTAGATTTGTCGTGAATTTGAAAAGCTGTTGATTTTACTGTTTTATATAATGATCCAGTCATGTTTTGTTTTTGGTATCAGGCTGAAATTTATATCGAATTTGAGTAATTTGAGTAGTCTTCGGTCCCTTGATGCTAAAAGATGCTCAAAGTCAAACTCACAAGCCAACGCATCAAAAGATACAGCCGTAAATGCTGAAAATTTTCGCAAATTTCGACATTCGCATGGGACTCAAAACCTACAGGGTACTTCTCATGAACACAGAGCCTTTAAATTTGGTAAAAGTAACGTCTTAAAACACAGATAAAAAAAGAAAAAATTGCTAAAAACATAAACTTTAAAGTTACAACATTATAAAAAATAGGTTTGTTCGGAGCCCTCGGAGCGCGAATCCGACTCGCACTTGGCCGGTTTTTTGATTTACAGTTCGCAGTTAATTAATAAGGTTTAAGTTTATATGTGATATTATGATAACAAGGTACTTTTATAAAACTGATAAATAAAGAGAAGTATTGAAATTGTGTTTCTTTATTAATGTAATAAAATAAGACACATGCCGCGTAAAATAAAAGGCCCATCAGGTACTTTTACAGTTACTTTTGTTTAATTTCGTATTTTTTTCCGAGGTATTAAAAAAGAACCGGGTAACCCGGTTCTACCCGGTTCTGAGCTCGATTTGGAACCGGGTTTCAGAAACTTGGAACCGGACTCGGTTCTGCATGCCCTACGCATATTAACGTAATTGTTGTTTTCTTATAATTAGGTAAGTTTTTATTTAATTTTTAAAGAAAAACTTGTTAATACTAAGGGCTAAGGCGTTGATAAATATATTTCTTAAGAGCTTGTTAATATTCTTTCTAGTATAATAAGGGGCTTAAGGTATTATGAAATTCTTTATTATAGCATTTAGAGAGCGTATCAAAGGAAATCTTAGTCTGAGCCTAGGTTTAATCCGTTTGTAGTTGAAATATTGAAGGTTTTTTGAAAATTATTATGAATGGTCTGGTGAATTGAAGACCTTAAAGAATGAACTTTCTTATTGTATTTAGATATTATGTGTAAAATCATTTATGTAAAAGTGTTTATTGAAATATTTTGTTGTTCTGAAAATTAAGCCAATAGATTAATTAAACGATAAATTTCGTACTGTTGAGTACAGTATTATTAATTTTACTCTTATTAAGAATATCCTTACTGTATTTAAAATAAGATATAACATCTGAAACCCATCACGTCCTTTCAAATTACATCGTAACAATAAATTTTGTACATCTACATATATATTTTATTTTCTTACAATTTCACAACCGATAACTTAATGTTTGCATTAGCCGGAAATCGAAGGAGTGCCCGTCTATAGGTACCATTGGACAAACTTATAGATTACTTACACAAACGCTACTATACTGATAAAGAGTTCATTCATACTATTTATTTGAAGACAGGATGTTTGATTATTATTTGTATCTAGAAATTATATATTTCTAACTTAAAATTCAAATTTATTCCACTAGACTTCGTTTAGAAACGCTTTTAAATCGTCAAAATACAGAATAAGATGTGTGGCACTCGGGGACTACGGCGGTAAAGCTATTGCAATTTGCATGCTATGCCTTCAAGCGACACCTCCGTGTCCGTCGGAGTGGGGAGCGTGAGGTTTTTTCGTTACGGAATTTCTGGATTCGGTCCCCGCGCCCAAGGCCCGCGATAGAAGCTATGCAATAGCTTAAAATAATAGTTTACAACGTATTGTGTTGTATGATAAATAACGAGAAATCAATTTAATTTCCTGAGCGCTCTTGCCGGTTCTGATCTGTAGAAAGTGATATGGTGGTAAATAGTAAATATTAATCGATGTATTATTGTATTAGGATGATTCATAAGCCCTACTGAATGACAGATATCATGACCAACTATATAGTATAGTATCTAGATAGTTGAATAAATAATCTATCGTTTCAGTTTGAGTTTGAGTCAAACTGTTTTACAGACACATATACTCAACAAAGTTATATCTTTTTAATTGAAATACCATTTACCAATTCGTTATTATAATACTAATTACTAGCAAACCGGGCGAACTCCGTTTCGCCACCAGAGACACCTTTTCTTTGCTATAAACCTCACGGAGCCCGAGACCTTTCCAACGAATGCAAAACCGTGGAATTGGAAATCGGTTCGTGCATTCTGGAGTTATAGCGTCAGGAAGGAAAACCCGACTTATTTTTATATAGTAGATAAATACACAATTAAATTGCTATGGAAAATTTTCGTTGTCCCTTATAACAGAAAATACCGCTCTTTTCTATAGGCTTAATCCGATTAACATGCAAGTAAATTCGCAGACACTGACTCATATTTATATCAAATATTTATTTGTAAGCGATTAAATTCATTAAAGCCATATAGGCTACTCACATACCTGCCGCAGGGGCAATATTGGAACAATCGGCAGTGGGAGCAATTTCAGTTGTTCTCTAAATTGCCCCTGCTATACACATCACAATTCAGGAGCCAATTCAGGATACAATTCCAACATTGCCCCTGTAGGTACGTGAGCCGGCTTAAAATGTGAGTGAAAATTCCTTTAAAATCAATTGATTGATTATCGGTTATCAAGCCATTAAAATACATTCGACACGTAGAAATATCGATAAGCATAATTCGGTTCTAATTATCGATATTTTATCGATAATTTTACGATTAGGCGTTACAATAATTTAGGTAACGGGGTTAATGAGATAATGAAAATTGGGTATTAATAAGTTTCTATAGTTTCTTTGTTCTTTTGTGAAGTTATATTGATTTACAATATATAAATATTTAATTAGGGTGTACGTAAACATATAGGTATGTTTATACCTCATTCATTTTTGTGATTTTATTACTATTTAACGTTTTTAATGGTACTGTTTAAAAAGCCCAGGCTATCAATTAAACGACTGGTTAGGCTAGTTGGTTGCAACACACATAACATGGGGTTATAATGAATATTGTGTTTACAAATAACAACCTAAAATATAAATACACTAGCGGTCCGCCCCGGCTTCGCTCGTGGTACATATTTCGCAATAAAAGGTAGCCTATGTTCTTTCTGAGGGTCTAAGGACTATCTGTGTCAAATTTCATCAAAATCGGTCCAGTAGTTTATACGTGAAAACCTTAGGTGAAAACCATACATACATACATACAAACCTTTCCTCTTTATACTTAGTATAGATAATACTATGACACTTTTTACTAAATGTATTGTAAAGTGGGACAAACATTAATGATATTACTAATTAGAAATAAATTAGGACAACATAAAAATATGAGCTTTCCTAATAAACGCAAAGATAGGTCTAACTAATGCACTCAAACCATTAACGGGTACACGAAGCGTAAAACATAATTTTGTCAATTTGATTTTTTATTTGACACCTCCGTAACGATTGTTCGTCGAAAATTGACGAGTCACGGTTGACACTATGTTGAAAATAGGCACAATCTTCACAGAACTCTCCAATATTTTTGACCGAACAGAAGTTAGGCACAGACCAATTTGGCAACGTAAAATGTACCCTATCCCACAGTAATAAGAACTACCAACATGAGTAAGGTGACAGTAATGCCAACTTCAGGGCGGTCTATAGATTTGGGGATTGGTGGTTGATAGGCTCGGCAAATGTACAAATTATGATGTTACATGCTATGCATGCTTGCACAATTATAGTTGGCTCTCATGGGTTACATACTCCTTGGTGCAGTGGTTAAGGTATAGAATTGAGAAGTTCAGTATTCTTATTCTCATAATAGCTTCATTGGCTCATAATATTCTGGTTATGATTTTAATTAGTATAAAATTGAAAGTTTGTAGGTGTGTATTTCTTTTGAGGGCTTTATTACTCATATGTTTGGGCTTTTCTACTACTTCTACTTTTCTAGTTTAGTACCTTATACCGTGTAGAAGATTAAGAGACATATAAAGGGATGTAACCTGTATATTATGCTTAATCGTAAATATAGTCCAATCGTCTATAGTATACTAGTGGTCCGCCCCGGCTTCGCCCGTGGTACCTACATGTTTAAACTATCCTATCTCTCAAGTTGGATCGAACTGCACATGGTGTGCGAATTTTATTATAATCGAGTGAGAAATTAGTGAGGAGTCCATTGAGGACAAACATTGTGACACGAGATTTATATATATATTAAGATAGGTAAGTATAGACGTTTGTACATTATTTGATTTCTATTTACCTGTTAGCTTACAGCATGCGCTATTTAGGTACCTACAATACGAAGTCCTGTCAAAATCGTAACAGTTCTTATGTACTAGATAATCGGGAAAAAATATTTGATTGAAAAGCAGTTCCTACCTTACCTACAAAGACGTTAAAGACAGTTTGCAAGTTCAAGTAACTTCCAAATCATAAATTATTGTAACAAATCCGAACAAAGCGTAAAATATTATTGAAATTTTTATAATTTTCCGTTGATTAAACATCAAAACATAAAAGGAAGATTGTTGACCTCAAAAATTTGCGAGTCAGCCTATGTAATTAATAACGGACATCTTTGAGCGAATTTGATTCATCAGTAATCGCATTTAGGTTGATAATGGATTAAATTTATTAAATCTTAGGATAAAGCTCGAATTTGTGTAGTCACTTGGGTTTAGGTGGTATAAGCAGCGCCCTGCGGTGTTACTCGTAAAATGTTAACATTTCCGAGGAACAAAAGATCTTTCCGGCATAAACTGTAGTACTATTGTTAATGCAGATTATAAGCTGTCTTTGTGGCAAGTTTCATTCAAAACTGCTCAGTCGTTTAGGCGTAAAATAATAACAAACATACACAAACTATCGAATAACCATAATGTTTTGTTTGTTGTGGTCCTGGGTTCGATTCTCTGTGAAGAATTATAAAAATGAACTTATGACAGGGGTGTCATAAGTTCATTACGTTGAGAATGTGTTATTTTATAACACAAACCTGGTACATCGTTTTAAAGAGGTACAGGGTACATTGCAATGTAAATTGTTGAAAATTAAGAGTTAGGAGCATTAAAAGAGACCCGTGACTTTAATAAGTGCTTACATTCAATTTAATTCATTTTATTATAGTCGTTTTTCATACATATTATATGCTATGCTACTAATTAAAATTACTTAATCCAAGATTTAAAAAATTGAAATCGAATTCACCAAAATCGGCTAAGTGAAGTCCCATGTCCCCAAGTGAGGTAAGGGGCAGATGCATTATACATCTGTTTCACTGATCGATTTTCTTTAGGGACAAGTAGGTGATCAGCCTTCTGTGTCCTGCCAGACCGAGACATTTTTTTTTCTTCGTCTCCACCGGGAATCAAACCCAGGACCCCTCGGTTCTACGCTCACGCGTCAACTACCAAGTACCAAGGTACCAAGGCGGCGGTCACCGAAATCGGTTGGGCTGATTTAAATTTTAATGTAAAAATAGAAAATATCTACTACACTATATCACTTTAGGGTACATAAAATAACTTTCAATTTGAAAACCCTTCAAAAATTCTCACACTCGCAAATATTACAATGTTATTATAACTTTAGCAATACCTTTATAATAATGCAAGTATTAACTTAGAAAAATAACTTAAACGCCGCAAGCTAGGGATGTTTTGTCAAGTTTTTTACTTATTCAACTTATTCACTTAGATTTCAAAGTCACGCAGTTATAGAAGATATTCAATTAGGGTTTAAAAACTTCTCAGACGGACCTTTATAAGGGTCTTTCTGATTTTAATGATATTTATCTATATATTATAAGTATTTTGAAGACTTAGCCGCTTGCCCGCGATGTCGTTTGCGTTTTATAGAACTTTTTACTTATGAAATTGCTTTTGCAACCTCCAAATTTAACTTTTAATATATTATTATCTGTATCTTTACTATAAATAAAAATTCTTATTTAAATTAAAAATAACAATTTTGAGTACAACCCTGTGACAACCCTGTATAATATTTAATTAACAAGGCGGAGACATTAAACATAATAAAAATCGGTTCAGCTGTTCTTGAATATGTCATTCGTTTTCTATATTTATACATAGATGAAAGATAAGACATAAGGTTTTAACTTTTAACGAATACAAATATTTTTAACAAACCTAGAATTGCACCTTCAAAACCAGTAATTTATCTCTTAATTTATATCTAAATGCCGTATGGCAATTCAAATAATTAAAAAAATACAAGTAATAATGTGTATTCTCTTATAAACTAGCTAACACACGCAATTTTGTCTGCTCTATTTATTACATTTTCACATCACTTTTTAAAAACTATGAGGATTTCCTTTATCAATAAATTCTGTATAAAAAATTTTATTTTGATTTTTTCAAAGCAGTCGTTCCTTAGTTCGATAAACACGTTTAACAAAATATGCCAGCTGTATAATATTAGTATAGATTACACATATCTATTACTTAAAGGCTATTTATAAAGCAATTAATCTAAACCATCCAATTTAACTAGCAGATACCTTAATTTTCCTACCCACAGCATTTCGACGGATTCTCGAGACGTGGGTGCGATCTCGTTGCCAACTAGGCCATATGTCTACGTATCTATTTATATCTGCTTGTTATATGTAATACATTGCTGGTTTAGTTCTACAAGAATGCCTCATCAAATAGCTAGGTGTAATACTGAATGAGCAATGTATATTATGTATGTCAAATGGGTCGTAAAAATTTCTCCCGCTTCTAATGATTACACGCGATAACATTGTTTTGACTGTCGCTAATTGTGCAATTTGTGTGAGTGTTTCCTTGTATATGTGTCTAGAAGTCAAAGATACATTCCTTTCCAAATTATAAAAAATAATTGATTAATTTATAAACCTAATTTTGTAATTATTTGCATGTGTTTACCTTATCGTGCAGTGGTCCAAAAATAAAGTTATTTTTTTCTTTCTTTCTTTAATTTTAGAAAAACATAACGGTCTATAAAACCATTATTTATCTATCACTTAATTAAAAAAAAACATACAAATATATCCATAGACCAACAACGTCCATAGACTGACCATGACCAGTGATCACACTCTCTTTATAGCATCCCAAACGTATGTAGACGGTAGAATAAACAGAGTTTGAATGTATACTTTTACTTCAGACAGTGGCCCTGAATATACTAATTTTAAACATAGGAAGAATCAAGAAACATACATAATATATCAATTCATAAATTGGGTAGGATAAATAAAAATATTTTCCAAATAAATACCCTTTATTTAAAGTGTTGACAGCCTTATTAGACTAAGGTCTATTCCTTACAACTCAGCATGACCATCTACTGATTTAGAGGAACCATCTTTTACACTTGCCATGAAGTTGGTGAAAACAAATCTTTATCTTAGTGACGTATAGCTGCATCAGATCAGCATCTTGTTTCACCAGGATCCACGATTCTGTAAAGAAAACATTAATTAAGACTTATCTATACTAATAATAATATAATAAAGCTGAAGAGTTTGATTGTTTGAACGCGCTAATCTCAGGAACTACTGGTCCAATTTGAAATATTATTTCGGTGTTAGATCGGTAAATGTATTGAGGAAGGCTATATAATATCATCACGCTAAGACCAACAGGAGTGTAGCACTGCGGGTAAATCCGCAGGGCACAGCTAGTTATTTATAAAAGTAAACTAACTAATAACTATTAACATTACTTCTACCCGAATTTAACCAAAATCCGTTGTAAATTATTCCATACTACTTTTTTTTTTTAAGTGGGGAAATCTTGCATAGATACCCACGGCCTCCGGGGAAGGGGTCGTGGGTTATGTCGGATTCCTACCGACCAAAACCCCACTGTGTTCCGTCAAGCCGCATCAACGACGGGGCCACGGGTATGGTAGAATTCTTCCGTGACCCCGTCAGCGGCTGCCCGTCGCCGGTTTGAAAATTTACTACGTAGGTATCCCTTGATTCTTAGAAAGAAGGTAAGACAGGTTATCTAAAGTTACCAAGTTTATACAAAATTCTGCAATACGAGAATACAAATTACTCAGACTAGCATCCCAATAATTATCCTAGTGAGTAGGTAGGACATTAAAATACTGTAAATTATTCAATTTCAACTGATAATTTTACGCCAATCCCGGGAAATAGTAAACGCTGCGCCGCGCTGTAGTCGGAAGCCGATGTTTTGATCATACACCGATTTAGATGGGGTAATAATTGTGTGTTTACGTTGCAATGGTAATTACGATATATTTAACTGTTGGGCGGTCGTGTGACGTCATTTAGATTTGATACAATGTGTATGTATTGTGTTGGTAGGTCTTTATAGCTGGGAAGAAAGGTGTACAATGATTTGTCTGTAATAGGTGTTAATGATTACTAATTTTTGATCAGAGTATGTTGTTTTTATTTTTTTATCTCAATAGATACATTCACAAGTTTCAACCCAAATAATGATACCAGTTTGGCGAAAAATTGCAAAACTAGAGAATTTTTAGATTGGAGTTCAAATCAGATTATCTTTTGTTTCAAGATTTCACTTCCTAACTTAAGACATTTCATCGCATAGTCTTAAATCTTTAACTAGAATCTACAACAACTTCTACACATACAATTTCAACCTACAACGAGCTTACCGCTAAAACCTGAAAACAATTTCACAAACACCAAACAGCTGTACAGGAAGGTAAAAGACCTTTTACGGTTAAACCTTTGGGTGGTCATAATTAAAAACGCTAAGGTCACAGACAGCACGGAAAATGTACATTTATTATGCATATTATAAGAATAGCGAAGGAAATAAATGCTTCTAAAGGGCGCCCTGACGTTACTATATTACATGATCGCGTGCGCAGGCGCATCACGGATTGTTAGGTCTGTTCCATAAAGCAGAATGTTAAATATAATTGGTAGATTAATTGGAGTTAAAATTGTAACGGCTTGGGAGTTCTGTTTTGGATAAACTGACCTGAGGTTACCTAGGACTGATGACCTAACTACCTATAGGTACTGAACAGGTCTTAAATCTATACTTAATATTATAAAGCGGAAGAGTTTGTTTATTTGAACGCGCTAATCTCGGGAACTACTGGTCCGATTTAAAAATTATTTCGGTGTTAGATAGCCCATTTATCGAGGAAGGCTATAGGCTATATATCATCACGCTAAGACCAACAGGAGCGGAGCCACGCGGATGAAACCGCGCGGTACAGCTAGTTCTGAATAAGTAAAGATAATCCAGTCAGAGTTCATTGTGTTAAAACAAAATGTATTAAACAAAGGTATGAATTATTAAACTTATCAATACATCTAAATTGACTCTAATATAATAGTTAATTAATATTTTTTCAATATTAATCTAAAGTTTTGCGAAAAAGATACTCTGCAACAGGCTAAATATTCTGTGAAGGGTTGCAATGAAAAATGCATTTCTTTTCATGGGTTCAATGCACTAAATTATGTTCGTGTTTATGTTTGTCTGTTTGATATTAAAGTGGTATTTATAAACAATTTGGTCTGATAGTTGAACAAATAATTACAGTGAATGGGATGAAAAAGTACGTTTTAAACTACGCTAAATTATTATTTACGCCATGTTCCAAGATTAATGAAGATCCAGCTAGCCGTTTTTATGCAATTGACTGACGGACATACAAACTTATTTTTATTTTAAATACACTAATATTATAAAGAGGAAAACTTTGTTTGTTTGTTTGTTTGTTTGATTGTAATGAATAGGCTCATAAACTACTGGACCGATTTTAAAAATTCTTTCACAATTCGAAAGCTACATTATCCACGAGTAACATAGGCTAGGTTTTATCCCGGAAATCCCACGGGAACGGGAACTATGCGGGTTTTTCTTTGAAAACGCGGGCGAAGCCGCAGGCGGAAAGATAGTGTATAATAAAAATATATGTATTTTATTGGGGATTACACTATATTTTCTACCATCGTCTGGACTAGTGTGCCATTTCATTAAAATTAAATTTACTATGAATATTTTCGTGTAAGTATACTTCTATCCTACTAATATTATCAAAGGATATGTAGAATTATGAATGGCTAGATATTTGTTAGTCTTTCACACAAAAACAGCTGATCAGATCTGTATGAAATTTGGTACAGAGATAGATTATCGTCTGGATTAGCATATAGGTTACATTTTATCCTCACTATGCTAGTGAAGCCACTGGCTCGAGCTAGTAACATTATACATATTAAATGCGTTTCGTGAAATAAAACCTCATTATAAACCTTATTATTGATTCCTGCGATACTTTCAGCTTATGTACAACATTTTTGTAATATCGTATTTTGCTAACAGACATATTGGAAATGGCTTCTTATATTACACAGTAAAGCAAGACAGTTTCTTGGAAAGTTATTGTATGAATTTTAGTAAACATACCATCAGCAAATTGTCGATCAATAACCCACTATTGTGATTATTGCAAAATATTTCATTTTACTATTGTATGTGCGAATATTTATTAGGCTGTAGTTTAAAGGTAGTAAGTGTAAGGTGTGAAGTACATTGCTGTTTTTATATACTACTTATGTAGCTGTTTTAACGACTAGGAATCAATGTATGTTTTGTTATACGGTATAGTTATACTCAGGGGCGTAGCTACCGCCGTATCTGCCGACTGCCGTATCAATTATACGGGGCCCCCGCGCCAAGAGGGGCCCCAACGTGCGCTTTGGTGAAAAATCTTTAACCTTCCTAAGGGCCCCCAAACAAATTTTTATACGGGGCCCCGCCAAGGCACGCTACGCTTCTGGTTATACTATTAATTTAGTATCTTTCCTTGTCATTTCTCTTTTTAAGCAGAATATAAAGTTTTTTTTCAGAATCCTGTACTTATTATTTAAAATAAAGTTGGATAAGTAAAGACAAAACTCAAGAACTGCGCGACTGATTTTAATGATTTCAAAAAAGTCCGAGAATTTCGAAGACCACTAAATCAGTATCTTTAGAGAATTATGAAGGCATCCTAAGGCAGCCAACACATCTTGCTAATTTAATTTACAAATATATATTTATACTTATATATTTTAATTAAATATTATTAATTAATTTTAATCAATAATACACATTCGATTACAGCCTTACTGGCGCCAACCAAAACGCACCGGACCAAGAAACAGTTTGAAAACGTAAAATTTATCACTAAGCAGACGAAGAGTCCGTGACGGCTTTAATAAGATTATAATTATAGGTAGAGGCTACTATGTAACTTATCTGCATAATATCTACTGTAAAGCATAATATTGCCTTCTTGGTCTGCTGGGTTTTTACAACCAGCGATCAATACTTGATTATGTGGCTTTAAAAGATAAAGAAGTCAACGTGCCGCCGATCTGTAATAAATAAAACATACAAATATGTACTTAAAAACATAGTTAGGTAGGTACCTACATAGGGTTGAAACACACACACACATTTTAAGTATGTAAATTTTTTCTCTTTGTCTTTATTGACAAAAAAAAGCTGGGCTTTGGAATGACCCCATTTTTGAGAATACAGGATTAAAGTTCACATTTTATTCCTTAATCTGAGAATTATAATAACTGAAATTACCTACAGTTATCTACACTAACCTATGTACTAATCTATATATACTAATATTACAAAGCTGAAAAGTTTATTTGCTTGACCGCGCTAATCTTAAGCTGGGTATCGACTTCGCGCTCCTGGCGCGCGCGCCATGAATGACCGCGCCGAGAGTGCGTTCCGCGGAGCGCGTTCCAAATAATTGAAGTATATCAACTAAGCGCGCCTGGCGCGCGTGGCAACTGTTCCAGTGTTTGACCTTTCATCATGGAAGCTAGTCGTGCTCGTAAGCAGCAGCAGCATTTTTTTCTTTAAATCCGGCACAGGGACTCCCTACTACTTTCACTACTGATTTCTCTCCAACCAATAAATCGCTCAGAGAAGATCTCTAAGCGATTTATTATGATACGAAGAAATTTTACTGTTCCACAAAACGTCTTTCGTACCATATAGCTGAATTAATTTACGGCAACTTTGGTTATCCATAATAATTATTACTCGGAGCGCAACAAACACAAAAAATACGACAAACCCGTCTCCATTGGCGCGCGCGCCACGTTTGATGCGCGGTAAAAAACCGACACCCGACGGAACGGACCGCTCCGCGTTCGACCGCTCCAACGAACATTTTGGCGCGCGTTCCAAACTGGTATCCATTTCACGCGGCTGGAGCGCGCGCCAATGTTCGACCTCTTGGAGCGCGAAGTCGATACCCACCTTTAGGAACCACGATTCCGATTTGAAAAATCATTTCACTGTAAGATAGTGCATTTATCAAGGAAGGCTTTGGCAATGCGAGTAAAACCGTGGGGCACAGTTAGTTTGTTATAGGTATATAAAATAAATAATAAAATATGATAGTGTTTGTAAAACAATAATTTTATTTTAGTGCAGTTAGGCATGAATGAACGCATACTTTAGCGCGGAAATTTCCATATTCGTGCAAAATGTCAGCATTCAATGTTTTTAATTGTTATTTGGTGCATTTGTAAAAGAATTTATTAAATGATTGCGTTGCACTATTATACATATTGAATAACGTTTAAACGTTACAATATAAGAATATGTGAATAACATCATTTTTTTAAGATCCTATATTATAGGTATATTTTAAAAAATGCTTTTCTTTTACCGCAGGTGAATTTTAAAAAATGCTTTTGTTTTACCGCAGGTGAAGTCACGGAACTTAGCTATGCAATATATAAAGGATAGATTTTGAAAGTTTTTCGAGAATCATCATCACTACATAGTATAAAACAAAGTCGCTTTCTCTGTCCCTATGTCCCTATGTACCTATGCTTAAATCTTTATTTATTTATATTGATGCGGTTTTTTAATAGATAGAGTGATTCAAGAGGAAGGTTAGTTTTTTAGTATAAAATTTATTATGTTTTAGACAAAGCGGGCGAAGCCGCGGGCGGAAAGCTATATATAAACTAAAGAACCGATTTATATCATTCTCTAATTTAAACGAAGCTGAGTACAGGAATAAGTACTAGTTATTCCTGAGCAACAGGCTACCTAATAGTTTTATTTGTTAGGCGGAGTCAGGGGAAAAGCTAGCATCTTCACGTAGCCGTGCCACTTATCGATATATTATACAATTATACATCGATACAGCTTTTAACACCTTTTTAATATTTGCTTAACCGACAAACTCAAGGTTGTCTTATATGTATGTAAGTGACATTTTGGAACACAATAGAATTAAATGATTTACGTATGTAAATTATGGTTATTCAGGTGGTTATTCTGTACATAGCTTAAACTATTTATGTACGCGGTTTTGCTTGCATCCCCTTCCTTTGCGTTCAAGTTTTATTTTTTCGTCAAAAAGCTTATATTTATTTTGAGGGCTATTTCTTTGGTCGTTATAATTACGAATCCCTTATATGTAGTGATTATAATATTGTAAAATGTACCTAACAGATAGAATTTAATTTGCATTTATAATGTAAGTGTATTATGTATATTTTTTGCAACTTGCTATACTTATAGCAATTTTTCATTGGAATATTTCTAAAAGCTATTGAAATAAATGTCTGTGCAAGACATCAAATAATTCGCAATTGATAAAATTTTCTTATGAATTAATGTATTCTTCTGAAATATTTCCAAAATAATATCGTAAAAAATTCTCAGCAAAAAATAAATGTTTTTTATTATTTATTTACTTCCTAAAGATCAGTATCATTATAAACGAGGTGCCAACCCATCATGCCTTATGTCTCACACTTGAGAATTTTATACATCCAAGAAACAAGATTATGAGATGGTTAAAAGAATATTTTATACAGTCATTCGTAGAATACTTACTTATACGCACTTAAAGTCAACTTTCCATGGAATCTTTTAGTCACACGTATCAAAGTCTGCATTAGTTTCAAAAAACCTTGCAAAATACAAATATTTTTGAAAAAATTAAAAAACATGCTTCAATGAGATAAACTGAAATTATTGTATTGTCACCGATCCTTGTTATGTGTACAAAGTTCGAATTAAATCTGTCCGTTTAAAGTGGGCCAAAATCGAGTCAAAAGAAGTCAGCTTCATGCAAGCATCCAGACGAAGCTAATAGAATCCCGAAATAATTAACATAGTTTAAAAAAACATGCTTAAACTCATGAAATTTTTGTATTGTCACCATACCGACAATACTGATATGTGTACAAAGTTTGAATTTGTCAAAATTCTGAAAATGAATGAACTTCTTAAAATAAATAAACCAACGATAGTTTAACCTAACCGACTTGATCCTTGAATCAAAAAAAATTGGGCAAATCATTCAGATCATGCATCAAGTAGATGCAGTACATTGCACCACACATTCCAGCAGTTTGTTGACATGGGACGGAAGGGCGGGATGCGAGTTGCATACGAGCGGCGCAGACGTCGGCCAGACTACGCTAGCGCCATTTTTATATCACCTTCCTGTGGGTAGGGCTGGCACTTTGTAGTAAGCCGGATACTGATTGAAATTTTAAGTTTGTGATAAATGTTTGAAAACAGATATAAGAGTGAAGGCTTCAAGAATGTTGTTGATTTAAATTAATAGAGTAAAAAAATAAAAAAAAATAAAATAAAAATAAAATAAAATTAATGTTAATTATTAGGTAAATAATAAACTTTAGAATTTTCGAATAAATCGCATATGGACAGCACAAATACAAGTTCTGTTAAGTCCAATTAAATCTTCATCTGAAAGAAGTCAAGATTTTTTAAATTGCTATAAGTTGTAATCATTTAATAAATATGCAATATTCTTAATTATGTACTTAAACATTAACATGACTCTAGTGGTAATCAGACTTTGCAACGAGATTACCTTTTTTTATTCATTTCCTTAAAAACTAACAATTGGCAGCCCTATAAGCTTCAATTGGTATCAATAGCCATTACATCACATTGTCTCATCTTGCCGAAAGCACAATGCAGTGATTCCACATACGTATTGCGCCAATATTTTAATGTTTTTTATTTTAACGAGACGCAATTTAGTCATCCGTCTACAAGTCTTCCTTTTTCCTCCTATACGAGTCTACGTATAAGATATAGTCTTTATTATGCTAGTGGTCCGCCCCGGCTTCGCCCGTGGTACGTTTACGTTTTCTCCCCGTAAGAACTGTCCTCGTACTTCAAGGAATATTATAAAAAAATAATTAACGAAATTAAACTCTAGAACCGATTTCGTTCAGCCGCTCTCGAGTTTTGCGCTTATCAACACATTTGACGATTCATTTTTATTATAAAAGATAGTACAGTACTCCAAAATTAATAATGCGCATGCAAATCTTCGCTAATTGTCGTATTTCCGAAGACACTCGAATCATTGAATCGTAAGAGCCCTAAACAATGCACTTGCATTTTACACCTTGTTCAAAAGAAATAGAAGTCAATTCACGGCCATACACAATCAAAAACAAATCGGGCGGTAGGTGACGGTAGCCTGTCAGTCAAAAAACTCAAAAATACGTCAGTCGTCTTTAAATATTGTTGGTGACTGCACGTGTTCTCTCTGTGTGGAATTATATAGAGCTGCTATTACATACCCTTCTTGGTATTGTTTTTAAAGGTGAATTGAATTAATCGATGAAATGATTTACAAAGGTGATGGCAATTGGCAGTAGGGAAAGTGAAAATGAATAAGAGCATAATGAAAGTTCCGATGTATCTAAAATGTCAGAAATAAAGATAATCCCTGATTTTGATTGTTTTTATTTTTATTTTTTTGTAATTGTCATAATCTTGAAGAATGATCAGTACTGTAAATACTTTTGAACTGAGATTTTAATGATTAGATTTATATGGTTTAAATGTAAACCTGTATTTGAAAACCATATTTCATACAATATAAAATTTTGTGTTATTTTAACCTTCTTTTCTTCCATCATTACACCAGCTTTGGTAAGACACAAGTACTATAAAATTTTCCAAGTAAATCAATCCAACAAAGATATCTTCGCAATCGTGGGGTTATACTCGCTATTTACTTACAAGGAATTATCGAAACAAAATCGTTACTTTCAAATACATATTAATCTGTTTTAGCACAAAACATATAATTTGACTAAATCATGCATGAATAAAATGCATTTAACCACTCTATATAGATATCATCTTCGGACGCTCCGGGAATATGACAGTTGCCGAACAGTGACGAAGATATCTATGCGCATTATTACTTTTGGAGTACTGTATACTACTTGTAGTATTAGTAGTCAGATTTAATAATGACCTAAGTGAATCAATGTCTGTGTTTCCAGATATTATGTCATCTATTCTATTTGCGAAGATTCGAACCTACTGTCTTGGTTGTTAGTCTTGCCCTAACCACTTCCACAAAGAACAGAATAATTATGACAAGATCGATTATAATTTCACATGATCATTATGTTTTTATTTATTGCATGTGCTTACTATTACCTAAGATGATTACTTATAGATTCCATATATTTGTGTGTCAAATTGTCATAAGTATCCAAAATTAAACGATCACTCATTTAAATAAATCGAATGTTAAGGTAATAAAAATTTAAGATCCTGTCTTTAATTCTGCCGCACCTTCGGCCACCACCTATCTTTTACCATTCATGAAACTTTTCAAATGTTAAAACTATCTATAAGAAGGTAGCTAAAAATAGATTGTTACATCGAAGTACAAAGTCCATGAAAATTCTTGATTGACACATAACATAAACGTTATTTCACGTCAAGAATTTCGACAAGACGAGGTCGCTACTGAGGTTCTGTTTATTCTAGTAATTATATTAGCCCTTACACCGTGATTCTTTGATTTACGAGTACACATGTATCGATAGAATGTGACGTCACAATGTTAGGTTGAAATCGTGCCGTAGTTTTTTTACCGTTTGAAATGTATCTAAAAGATTACTAAATAGTAACATAGTACCTAGTGCCCTTATCATGTCTATGTTCTTGTTTGACTTATTTTTTTTAAATCGATCTTAATAATTAATGAGAAACTATGATGAGTAATATTCATTAGTCGAAACCTAAGGTCGTGGAAACCGTCCTGCCTATTATATGCTGTGCAGCCTATGTAGTTTTATATACACTTTTTGTAGGATGTTGCATTGATAATAAGTGGTTGTGGTTTTGTTTGTCTGTTTAACAGGTGTAGTTAGAAGTTATAATATTATTCCGAGATAGCTTACGTAGCACATAAACAATTTTTTATCTGAATAGTTTCCAGGATTTATTTCATCTTGATACCAAATTTGAAATTTCATACTGTATAGGTATAGCACCAATGTCCAATATCATTTTTGCGTGAAAGAGTAATTTAAATAATTCATTCTCACGAACTTTCGCTACGATTTCTACGCAAATTTGATTCAAAATTTGTGTACTTTCTACAAAAAATTATCACTCCATTAGGGTGACCATCGTCAACTCTGACCCTAACCTATTACCCAACGTGGTGTCACCAATTTACGTAGAGGCCGTGGGACAAACTTGTATGGGAATATGAATCTATTGTTTTTGCTAAGTGACGAATAATAGCGAATGTCCATACAAGGGTTTATTATTTTATTTATATTCAATCGATTTACCTGTCGAATGTGTGAACTGTGTGTCGATTGTAAAGATTTGGTTTGATATGTACTTACTTAGTACTATTTGATCGTATTTTAATTATATTAAAGTTTTTTTTTTACGTTTTTTTATGTTCTGTAGCAGTTACTTGTGTGAATTGAAAACATTTCGTTAGTAATACACATTTGAACGAATTGACAAGTAGTATAGTAGAAAATACAACTGAAACAAAATGTAAGCAAAATTTTAAATTCTAAACTATTGAACTACTATTTTTATAACCTAAAAGTGTTTTTCAATTGGGAACACAATATTTTATTCAAGCATTTACATAGACGAGACTTTTAATCGGAAATCAAACTCAAATTATTGATTCCTAAATTTGCTATATGGCATCGTAGCCAACAAATACATATAGGAGTTAAATTCTTTAATTTTTATTAAATAGTTTTTACTTTCAAACTCATTATACACAAACCTTTACTCATTTGCGAATGTCATAAGCAAGCGGGAAACAATACCTGCGCGTGACGTTATATTGTTTCGTTTTGATTTCCTGAGAAACTGTCATCGATATGGGAAAATCTATTAAATATTGGAAAAACACGATAGTACATTAATTTCATTGATGCCCTGTGTAGTTTGGTTTTGCAATTTTGCAATTTGTAGTTTTAATTTATTTTTAAGTTAAATTTTAACTAATGCCTGACACGACCACCCTTTACGTGTTCTTTTTTTGAATAAAATAGGTTTATTGTTTCTTGTTATTATGTAGATAATATTAAGATTTTTAGTATATTTATTTACTGCATAGTATTATATAATTCATGCAACTAATCAAATATATAGGTACATAATTTAAATAAAATGGGGCCAAGCATGACGCATTCGCAAAATTAATTACTTTAGCGATGTTCGAATAAACATGAATTAATGTTATCAGGCTGAATACATTTAAAACAATAGTTTTATATTGTGCATGATGTAATTTGTAATTTTCCTCGTCCTTGATAATTCATCTTAGTTCTAATATTTGATAACACACTTTTTTTTGCAGAATTTAAATAATATGTTCTGCTATTAACTTACCACCTATCCAAAACATAAAAATTTCATCAAAATCGGTCAAGCCGTTTCAGAGGAGTTTGTTTACAAACATTTTGACATTTCGACACTATGGGTCGTCCTTAATATATAGGGAACGTAGCAATTATAAAGTATGCTACTGTTGTTTAAAACAGGCGAAAATTTAAGTCTTTTCTACACAAACAAATCACTGAATATTTAATCAAATTCTCAGAATATTGATAATCTACACAAATATCGATGACATATTCGGTGAGACCATGTTTTTATGGCTTAAATTTTATATGCCATATATCTTAACACTAACAAATATGTTGTTGCAAAAAAAAATGCCGTGTGTAGCTGCAGTTTATACAGTGTGATCTTTAAAGAAGGCTCTAAATGTTTTTATTTTAATTGGTATTCATACAATTACTTAGAAACATTATACAATATTAATAAATCTATATTTTTTAATAGTGTAGCTACATAAGACTTGAAAAAAAAATCAAAAAGTAAGCTAAAGAATTTAACAATATCTAATGAAAATCCATGGCATAATTTCACTTATGGTCTATGTGTTTTTCTTATATGCAAAAAGTAACATTATAAACACAGCCTGTATATCGATCAACATGTCATTCAGTTTTAAAAAGCTGTTTATACAATAATATGAGTTTTATGTTGCAAAAAAACCCTTAAATATGCATCCGTCCCATATCGTCATTGTTTATAATAAATACGATTTTAAACTTAATGTGATTAGATTTATTTTAATAACGTATGTACTTAATTTGAAGGATATTGCAGTAAGTTTTTATAAAATAATACAATCGGCAATCTAGCTGAGCCCCGCGGTTTTATTGCTCCGCCGCACTGCTTTTGGTCTTAGCTTAGCCTGATGATAATATGTAAGTTATCTAACAGTGAAATAATTCTATAAATCGGACAAGTGGTTCCTGAGATTAGCGTGACCAAGAAAACAAACTAACTCTTCAGCTTATAATTTTAATATAGATAAGGAACAAAATAATAACCCACAACACTAGTTAAGAATTATGTTGTTAAACATGTTCATAAATATATTTTCTTTGTTTCTTTAAGAGATTGATCCGGTCACCTGAAGCCAACAAAATACAATGAGCCTGTAACATTCACTCGAGTTAAACAAGGGTATTAAATACTTAAATATATGTCATAGTATTGCCGCTTCACTAACCCTTTAAAATCACAGCTAAAGTGTTCGAAATGTTAACTTGTTATAAAAATACTTTAAAATCCGTCAAGAAGTCTGTCCTACTAATATTATAAATGCGAAAGTTTGTGAGGATGTGTGTGTGTGTTTGTTACTCTTTCACGCAAATTCTACTGAACCGATTACAATGAAATTTAGCACACATATAGAGGGTAACTTGGATTAACACATAGGATAGGTTTCATCCCAGAAATCCCACGGGAACGGGAACTATGCGGGATTTTCTTTCAAAACGCGGGCGAAGCCTTTGGCGGAAAGCTAGTAATTTATAAATGCGTATAATCATGTAAACTCGACCGCAAGAAAATCATTAATTGAATTTTCTTAGTTGCCTTATTTTTTTTCTTATACATTAAAATCAAGTTAAGTTTTAATGTACTTATAAGATAAAAAGTTCAAGTTAAGTGATAAGATTGCTTGTCAAAATCTGCACAGTTTCGGACAATTAAAAATTAATAGCTTCTTAAATCTGTTGGTAAAATATGCAATAAGAAACATATTTAGCGCGGAGTGAACGGAAATCGACCATAAAAGGTTCAGCAAATATTCTGGCATGCATGAATGCACGGTGCATATGCCGATGGACTTACAAGATGTAAGGATTTCTCGGTGTTAAATTTATCAACGATAATTAGAGTGATAAATAATGTATTTTAATATTATAAATACGAAAGTCTATCTGTACATCATAGCAACAGTTTGGATTGAAAATATTTATAAGGATACATAATTTTTTTTCAAAAAAAGAGCGTGTGTACCAAGCTCACAAGTCAGAAGTGAAACTTCCTTGGCAAGATTCAACAAAAACCGTCGCCTTAATCCATGACGTGACGGTATTGCCATAACGCGACCTTGAAATTTTACTCTCAACGCGCCCAAAGATCACTTCAAAAAATTTTCCCGCGATCGTGACTAACGGGGCACAGATAAAGAAAATTTCAAAGATAAACATCCTTACTTTTAACCAGATAAATAATCACAACTTTAACCGAATCATCTAAACTTCAAAATATCATTAAAATAGTAGTTATACCCGCACAAATATTTTATATCACAAATTTTAGTTTCAGCACTCCAGCACTTCAATATTTCCGCCATCTTGAACACCCTACACAAGCCCTACACTGTAGTTTTATTTATTTTCAAACAACTTTTACTATTCATGGAAAACCATGGCTATATTTGTATTATTATAATTATAAATACTGAGGTCTGGTTATTAATTATGTTAAGATTTACGCTAAAAATAAACTATAATAATTGGTAGATACATTTTAGATAAAGTAAAAATGTTGTCGTTATTTAACAACACAATTACTGTGTTATTTATATAATATTCCTATATAATATTTGATGTAATTGTTTCTAAGCAGCTATTAGATTAGTGATAAATAATTTATGAGACTAATTTCAAGAATTCAATATAATTTTAATTAATGAAAATAAGTATTTTCCGTAACCGAATTTCACGACCGAAAAATTCCTTCTCTTACGACTTACGCAATCACACATGCGATTCGAACAATAGCGTTAAATTAATCGCAAAATGGCGTCATAAATTAATGTGGTTATTTATAGCTTAATCTGTACATATAATAAAATCGTACGAAAATCAAAACTGTACATTAAATATTTTTTTGAAAGAATACTTGAGCAGCGATCTAAAAAACTATAGATACCGAAATCCAAAAATATAGTTTTTAGAATTTTGTATGTTTGTCTGTATGTATTTCCGCGCTAATCTCAAAAAGTAATGCATGGATTTACTTCAAATTTAGTACAGAGATAGCTTGAGACCTGAGGAAATAGGAGAGATTTTATCCCGAAAATCCCATGGGAACGGGAACTATGCAGAGGGTTTTTCTTTGACTACGCGGGCGAAGCCGCTGGCGGAAAGCTAGTGTATATATAATTGCTAGCTGTGCCCTGCGGTTTTACCCGCAGTGCTCCACTCATATTGGTCTTAGCGTGATTATATATATTATAGCCTATAGCCTTCCTCGATAAATGGGCTATCTAACACCGAAATAATTTTTCAAATCGGACCAAGTAGTTCCTGAGATTAGCGCGTTAAAACAAACAAACAAACTCTTCAGCTTTAGCAATATTAGTATAGATATATAAATGTTTGCAATGTCATGAGTCCAAGCACGTGATAAAGGAGAATCGAAGGAAATCCGCAAATCTTGATGAATATTTGATTGTGTATTGTTAACGATACACAATACACATGTATCGTATTTACATATCTTGTACTTGGTGATTCATTTTATTGTTTCAGTTGTAAACCTTTTTGTGTATTTTGTTTTAATATGTAAAAAAATAATCTGTAATTTTGCGAAGTGAGTAAGTAATAACTGGGAAATTTCGATTGATAATATTTTGTTTTAATGAAAATGAAAAAACGAAAATATATTTATTTCATACACACAATTTTCAATTACAGAAAATGGATGAGTCCTCCTAGTAGGTTTACAAAAACCTGTGTCCTGACACAGGTTTTTGTAGTCCTCCTGAGGACTCTCTCTTCCTTAACTAAAGTTTACAAATATAATACGTGTGCAGATGTATGTTTGTGAGTGAGTGAGTGAGTGTGTGTTTAATACATATATGTATTGTCGGAGAAAAAAGACTAGTTGAGCATACTGAATTTTACTAGATTTTTAATGTATATACATTTTTTCAATCAATCAATCAACGTTCCAATCGGTAATTTGGCATACATGTTGGCATGAAATTAGCTCTCAACACAAATATGAAAAAGAAATAATATCTAAAGATGACATATATAAAGTGAATAAAATACTACATAAAAATGTTTAATTCCCCTATTTTTACTACCAAAACCGTATTTCCTTGAAAAAAGCCGATTATTAATAAATAATAATCCAAGAATGTAATCGACAGTTTCAATTTAAAAAATCGATACGATCTTAACAGATTAAAAATACGGTAAAAATCCAAATGAACTTCCCTTTAGATGTTATCTGTTTATCTGACAGATAAGGTGGGAGATAATCTTTAATTGCATAATTAAGTATAAATAATTGGAGGCTTTCTCGTATTACATTCTTCAGGTTGATAAAGTCGTTGAAAACACACTAAGAACTTGGTAAAAATGTTTAACCAGAAGGCTTTTTTAGGAAATAAAGAACGATTTTGAACATCATTATATAACTGAATTTTTTTTTTGTTATCAACTGTAGTTGTAGAGCAACAATTAACTATAGGCAATACATATTTTGTCTATTTTTCAACTTGTCTGTTGATATAAAACCAAACTTTAACTTATTTTTTCGAAATATTTCAACAAAGTTGAGCGCAAATCCATACTAATATTATAAATGCGAAAGTAACTCTGTCTGTCTGTCTGTTACTCAATCACGCCTAAACTACTGAACCAATTTTCATGAAATTTGGTATGGAGATATTTTGATACCCGAGAAAGGACATAGGCTACTTTTTATCCCGGGAAAATGACGCAATCCCGGAAACCCCACGGGAACGGGAACTATGCGGGTTTTTCTTTGACTGCGCGGGCGAAGCCGCGGGCGGAGACCAAGTATCTATATATTTTATCGTGAATCATCTTTTTTGAAGTTTATTTAGAATTAACGCGTCCAATGTCCATGATCCAAAAAAACCAATAACCGAATAAAATTAAAAACCTTTTTTCAAGTTAAAATTATAACTATCGGGTTTCTTGTCGATTATATCAGTGAAGCAACATTTCGAATCTGTGGTAGTTTAAAAAAGACATAATCATTAACATTTGTAATAGATACTCGTAGATAAATAAAAAGTTTTGAGGTCAAATTCGATTTAGGCATTTTTGTATAAATTTGCTGAAAAATGATGTTTTTGAAGTGAAACTTCTTTAGGCGCATTGAGAGTAAAATTTCATTACCACATCACGGAGTAAGGCGATGATTTTTGTATCTTAAAATCTTGCCAAAGAAGTTTCACTTCAGACACGTGCGCTCGGCACACACTCACACAGGCACATACGCTCTTTTTTGCATGCATGTAATACATAACTATGTACTATTATATACTTTTAATGTTTTGTTTCATCGTCTTTATAAGAGAAAATCATTTTATAACATTACGACTAAATACATCTTAGTAGTTAGTTAGTACATAGTTAGTAATAGTTAATATATATATAAATCTCGTGTCACAATGTTTGTCCTCAATGGACTCCTAAACCACTAACCGATTATAATAAAATTCGCACACCATGTGCAGTTCGATCCAACTTGAGAGATAGGATAGTTTAAACATGTAGGTACAACGGGCGAAGCCGGGGCGGACCACTAGTTAAAATATAAAAAGCACTGTTATCATCTAAAGCGCCGTTTTTCAATATATTAACAAATATTTCTATGAAATGCAAAAAGTAATCTAAATGCAAGCTTACCCTTATCTAACAGATATCTACTTCCTACTCTGTAATTCTAAAAATTGATTCCAATATTTGGTTTGTGCTTGAAAGTCGATAATTTGTAGTTTGAAGTAACTGGAAATGTTTGTGACCGTTATTTTGAATTTCGTTTATTATCTACTAGCTTTCCGCCCGCGGCTTCGCCCGCTTTCAAACTCAAACTCAAACTCAAACATTTATTTATTCAATTAGACTTCTTATAGAAGCACTTTTGAAACATCATATTTAAAATTATATATACATATTTTAAAATTTACCACCGATTCGGAAAGCAGTATCTACGGAGAAGAACCGGCAAGAAACTTTGTCTAAAACATAATAAATTATATACTAAAACCTTCCTCTTGAATCACTCTATCTATTAAAAAAAACCGCATCAAAATCCGTAGCATAGGGACATAGGGACAGAGAAAGCGACTTTGTTTTGGATAATTTTTGGATAATTTAATTATTTTGGATAATAAAATTATTGAATTATTGTATTGACAAAATACATTTATCTAAAACAAAGCCCAATAGCTTTTAAAAAAAATCTCTTCAAATTCCTAACCTCCATTTTTAAAAACGTCGTTTCAAAAGTCAATTTCCAAATTCAAAGAATTACGTCACAATTTTGATAAGCTATCTCTATCTAGCTATCTGGCTTTATCGCGGCGCCTGCGCGGGCGCCGGCCTGACAACGCGATAAAATTCTTACAGTACCTAATCTATAATCTAAATACTTTTTATAATTTTTATCTAGAATTCATTTACGAGTGAAATGTTTAGGTGGGGTGATATGGGTTAATTATTGTACCTTTTTCCAATAATATTTCCAACTAGCGGTCCGCCCCGGCTTCGCCCGTGGTACATAATATTTACGTTTTCTCTACATAAGAACCATCCTCGTACTTCAAGGAATATAATAAAAAAAGAATTATCGAAATCGGTTCAGCCGTTCTCGAGTTATGCGCTTACCAACACATTTTGCGATTCATTTTTATATATAAGATAAGAAGATATATTTATGGATTTTATCATCATCTCATCATCAAAAGCTCATTCTTCTGCCCTATGTCCCTACGCCTTATGAGGGTTTAGGCAAACGACCGTTAGAAATTTTAGTTGTACAATTTTTCCATAATCTTTGACTCCACGACTATCAGTTACATTGCAAGAAGTATGTCTCTAATACAGCAAATACTATTATATTATGTGTGTTGGAATAACTAACAATTTACGTTTTTAATAATAATTATTATGCTTATAGTTCCACATGCAATTTATATAGGTTTCTTACTACTTCTTGTGTCTCTTATGTAAGGCCGTATTCAGAAAGAAAGCTGGAAACTAAATATAAGCGCATACCGGCGCTTGTCAGTGCTGGTTCGTTCTACACAAAGGAAGCAGGTTGAAGCAGACCAATGGTAGCGCCCAGCGCTGACCAAGGCGGGCGCATATCGGCGCGTGTTCATATATTTTCCTGCGCGGGTTGCCAGCGCTGACAAGCACCGGTAAGCGCTTATAAGTTTCCAGCTTTCTTTCTGATTACGCAATATTTCAAAACACACATTCAAAAATCTCCTCCACTTTTTAACCGACTTCAAATAAAATGAGGAGGTCATCAATTCGGCCGGTATATTTTTTTTACTCAATTACCTGCTTTTGTATTCTAAAAAGCTTATATAATAATAGACTCATGGGAATATATATGTAGTTGATCCAAAAAATTAAGTCACGCTTGTTCTTCAATCTATACTAATATTATAAAGCTGAAGAGTTTGTTTGTTTGAACGCGCTAATCTCAGGAACTACTGGTCCTATTTGAAAAATTCTTTCGGTGTTAGATAGCCCATTTATCAAGGAAGGCTATAGGCTATATCACGCTTAGACCAACAGGAGCTGAGCACTGCGGGTAAAACCGCGGTGCACAGCTAGTCATAGATAACCATAAAACAATGAATCATTGGTTTTTTATGAACTTATCACTACTATTGAATTCGATATATTTATTACCTGTATTGTATTATATTATCTGTGCCTATATATTGTGTATCCGTATCATAATTTGACGTTAATCTTCTTATCAATCATCATGTGACATCTTCCGTAAGTCTATCGTACTAATTGATAACAGTATTAAATTTAGTGCCTAATTTAACGTATCAGAATAAAACAGAATGTTCTTTATTATCTGACCTAATAATATTGTTGAATTATATAATTAAATTCGGCTTTTAATCCCAAATATACAACCCATTTCTCTTAACTCTTGTTAGCTAGCTACTATATATTATTTCGTGCTCTCGTACGTAAGAGCTAGCGCGCACGAGCAACTTTGTCTCCGCAACTATTTTGTCTCTCCCATCAATTTGTATGAGGAGTTGCGTCGCGGTCGCTACGTGCGCGCACTTTCATACTAGTCCATAGGTGGGAGAGACAAAATAGTTGCGGAGACAAAGTTGCTCGTGCGCGCACTGTCTAAAAAGAATGTACGAAATGAATATAACGACTCATTATTTCACCTGGCAACGAAAATATAAAGCAAATTTGACGCATAGGAAGTTAACATTATTTAAACTCCTTGAAGAGGATTTATCAAACAGGAAAAACCTTATTTAATTATCAACGACAATGATATCTTTTCACAATTACATTTCAGTCCCTCGATGAGTTTGAGCTTAGCCGTTTGTTCTGAATTAATTGAAATTCACATCTATACATATAAAGCTAACGCTTTTGAAAAGCTTTGATGTATTTAATTTATAAATAATGCTTCCTAATTATTCCTTTTTATATGGGGACTCATGGGGGATCATGTTTTAAATCTTCATCAAACAAATATATCTGTAGCTGTCTGTTGCCCTTTTAATATAAATATTAGATGATAATGAATTTATAAAGAACTAGGGCTACTTATTATCGTGAAATAATCCTTTGAAAACAACTACCACTACCCCTTTATAAAATCTAACTTAATGACTGACAGACTTGAAATTTTACTCGAGTTTACAGTACATATTTTAAACTTTTAAATAGCAACTAAAACTATTACTTGAAACTGCCTCTATATTCTTCGACAAATTATATTGTAGTCTATACGCAAATAGATCTGGGGCCTTAGACAAAGTAACAATTCAAAAACCATAACGAAGTTAGAAAAGGCAAAAATGTATGGGATTGACATACGCCGCGTTAGATCACGTGGTCTATTTAATGTCAATACCATACATTTTTCCTTTTCTAACTTCGTTATCGTTTTTTAATTGTTACTTTGTCTAAGGCCCCTGTTGCCAACACATTCTCTCTTCACTTTCTATACTATAACGTCTGTAGCCAAGAATTTACTATAAAATTTTCTATACTATAAAATTGATGACGCAACGCCGATGCAATAGGAAACACATTGGAGTAGTTGACATAAGCGACGGTTTTGACTGATTCCAGCACAAATAAACATTTCAAAACAAATGTTTTATATACACACTTGAAAATGGGTTAATCACTCCGATAAGATAGCGTGATAAGGCGCTATGTGTACGGAGACTATGCGTTTTGATATAAAAGGTATAAAAAGTAAGCCAGTATTATTTCAGTTTAATATCTGAATAAAAAAATCCTTTTCAAATCATGTAATTTTGTGTTGGCCTAGTGCGGGTTGATGTTGCGTTGTCACTAATTGTCATAGAATTTATTTCTCATAGCAATAGTAATTTCTCACATTCATCTCACATTATATTTTAAAACATTTAAAGACAGACAGACTAAAAATCAGTTTTATATCTGTTTGTTGCGTACAGATACAGAGATATCTACACATAAAAATATGGAATCATGTATCATTTTGGATTATGCAGCAGATGCATTACATCTGTTTCACAAATCAATTTACTTTATGTCCTAATATATTACTGTCATTATTTACCTTACTAAACCACAACAATTTCGTTGTTCCACAGAAATCTAATTCAGAGAAATTATAATAAATAAAGTTAAAAAACTAGAAACACGCTTAAACTCTAAATTATTTTATTGTCACCGATCTTGATAAGTGTAGAAAGATTGAATAAAATCTGTCCATTTAAAATGGATTAAAATCGAGTCTAAAGTTCAGATTCACCTGAATGTTTTTAGGTAATAAAAGCGTGTTATAAACAAGTACTGTTAAGTAAATTTGCACTATTAAATAAATAATTAAAATAAATATATCTCCGTAAATGTAAACGTGTGGTCACCAAGCACATTCCGTAAACACTACGGCAGTATGTATAAAATGTTCCTGTAACTGCAGTGGACTGAACATTTATCTGCTTCATACGATAATACCATATAATACTGAGGAAATACGATTTGTTACACGTGAGAATTTATTTACTGTTTATCTAACTAGATAAACCATGACTTGGTTGTGTTAAATTTTTGCAGGTAGTCTTAATTTTTACGACAATTCTTGATAGAAAGAAAAAGTGATATTCGTTGAAAAAATTAGAACAAATAGATATACAGGTTATCTATATACATACAATGAATGTTTGTCTCTATGTCGTATATTGTGCATCAGTCCTAATATCCACAGTATACCAGAGGCAAAGCCGGGGTGAACAGCTGCTAGTTTTAATAGTAGTCGTTTTGAAGTATCGTTTGCGCTTCCGTATGCAAGATTAAGGAAGTACTTAAATTATTATCATATACTAGTGGTCCGCCCCGGCTTCGGCTGTTGTACATGTTTTCTCCCCATAACAACCAACCTTTTACTTCCAGGAATATAATAAAAAAATAATTAACGAAATCGGTTCAGTCGTTCTCGAGTTTTACCAACACATTAATTGGCGATTCATTTTATTATATAGATATAGTTTTTGATAAAACATTATTCTGAATGTTAGACGAATTGACATATACTAACTTAATGATAAAATTAACACTAATTAAGGAATAATTACATTAATGACAGAGTCTAATGAAGTACGCATTTTTAGTGCACCATGAATAAAGTTTTACTACAATCTTGATAACAATTTTAATAATAAAGACAAAGATCTTACTTTTTATAGAGTTCTCTCGTATCTTAATTATAAATTAGTTTATAATGAATAATGATTAGTATGTATAAATGACCTTTTTAATGTATAATCATTTGTGTCAAATTATATCTAAACTTTTGTAAAACTTATTCAACTCTAAGCTACAAGTAATTCACAGTTTCACATATTATAGACCACGTCTAATAAATCACTTAAGATATACCTCAATACCTGTGGCACAGATTAGAGAATAGTTACCCTGTGGATATACCTTCTGAAATTTCGGTTTGAAATTAAGCCTATAAACCTTCTTCGATATTCACCTATCTCCATAACGAACAACATCAAAATTAGCGCAGCTGTTAACTCACAACAGACAAACATACATATACATACCTACAGACATTGAAAAAGCAATTAAAGAAAACCTACAAGGTATAATTTGCATATGCTCAATATCTATCAAATATGGCATGCACTTGCATCAAAAGACAAACGGACAAAAAAACATTCGCACATGCATGTTTGCACTAAATTAGCGGTGACGCCTGCGCAGTTTCCCACAGACTATCTTAGGTAGCGTCAGCAAAACAGAGTCCTTGTAAGGACTTCTTCCTTAAGAAATGTAACGTCTTTAGTTTAACTGAAAAAAAAAAATGTGACATAAAGTAAGGCGGAAATTTCGCTGAAAATTCCATCTACAGAAACGGAATTATTTTTCTTCAGTCGCTTATGAATTGTTAAAAGGCATTGTGTAAAATAAACTAAAAAAAGCATTAATCAAGACAAAAACAAGATATGCTTAAATATAAATTAAGCATAAATTAACCAGTGGCTTAGGTGACAAAATAATCTTGAAAAAAATCTGTCTGTCTTTCTTTCAAATATATTTGATTATTTTGCTAACCCTACAAGTACAGGATGTTATTTCGCTTCTCATTGAGCACACAAAATAAAGAATGTCTGGAGTAATGAATGGCCGCTCGTTCGCGCCGATCGCCATTCACTCGTTCTTTCGTTCGTTCTTCACTCCTCACTAATTTATGGGTACATCTATTTGTCTTTGAAACGGGTCAAGGAACTCTCATATTTCATTTTCAAATTAATATTCTTCAAGGGTAACAGACTAAATTAAATAAAAGAAAATTGTCAAGTAAAACAGTCTATTTCCTATACTTTGAATAAATGATGAAATGTGTATTTATAGAATTCGCTACGTGTCTGTTTCTGAAACTTTGACAGATAATTTGTCATGAAAATTCTTGAATATCCGAGGTTAAATATGACAATTTCATTGATAACAAAAGGATTTAAATATATTCTTTTGTTTCCTTTCAATTTCCTTTTCCGCAAATCATTCTATTGTTTTTCGTAACATTTAGATTATGAACCTTAGTCTCTTGAGTATCAAAACATAAAGTATGTTTTAAATTTTTTACCTATAATTGGTTAATAATACTGTTGCCTTCCTCTAGTGTGCCTTATGTGAGTGTGAAGTCCCATGTCCCCAAGTGGGGTAAGGGAAGGGGCAGATGCATTATGCAAACATCTGTTTCACTGATCGATTTTCTTTAGGGACAAGTGGGTGATCAGCGTTCTGTGTCCTGCCAGACCAAGACATTTTTTGTTCTTCGTCTCCACCGGGAATCGAATCCAGGACCCCTCGGTTCTACACTCACGCGTCAACCACTGTACCAAGGAGGCGGTCAGTGTGCCTTATGCTTAGGTCTTATGCCTATAATTTCAAAGCTCCTACTTTCCTACGTCACAAAAATACCGTAACAAAAGTAACGTAAACCATAGAGTATATATAGAATTATCGTGATTCCGCAGTTCACAGCTCTCTCCCTGTCCTGCAAATTGGCGTGAAACTAAATTAGCAATATCTAGAGCCCTGATGGAGGCGTGACAAATGCTTTCATTTGCACTGTTTTAGTTTATGTGGTTATATGGCGATCACGAAGAGTTTTGAAAGGTTTTATTTATTATTATTTAATTGATATAAAATGAGTTTTCTTCTAATAAACTTACAATAATTATTAAACTGTACATACGTACGTAGGTACATATTGTTTGAAAAAATTATAGAACCAATGCGTAAGAACCGTTTAATCATGTTTATTTCTTTTATTTGGTTTCACTTTCTCAGTTTTTTTGTGATATTGTTATATATTTATTAATTTTTCTCATATAACTTTATTTAGTCCTAAAGTAGCTTTTACTATAGGTTAAATAAGACTTCACTTATCACCGAGAAAACTAACTAAATTAAAAAAAAATAATCTACTAATTTTAATTTCTTCTAAAAAATGAATCATACACTCGCACTATGTACTTAGATGATATTACTGTTTGACGTCATATATTTCGTCACAAACTCGTAGTTTCTAACGTTTTCTATGCTATTTGTAGATTGTTGTATCACGCATATCAAATGCATCTTATAAAATGACTCAGGGAGTTAAAACGGTCTGTTAAGTATTTATAACATTCCGTTAGGTTTTTTTAATAGCAAAAAAGTCTTGTAAAGTCGGTCTAGCAAAAAATTCATACCAAAGTTAAAAATAAAAATTAGTATCAAATCTAAAAAATGACTTCATTCCAGTTTAACACATGTTGTTCATATACCACATTAATACATTATATATACTGTGTGTGTGTGTGTTACATTGTCACATCTAAACCGCTGGCCGAATTTGGATAAATCTTGTTATATTGATAGATGGGAGCTTGAGAACTACGTGCGCGAAAACAAAACTACAAATGTGGAAATAGGGGAAAAATATTTTAGACTACAAGTATTTAAAATCACTGTTATCATAATATCCTTAATAATCTCACAGAGATTTTTATTACGTAAAGTTCAATGACCCGTGTTATCAAAAACTGCAATATATTTGATTATGGTGAGGTGAAAGTACTTTAAAGTAAATACTTACGTCTAGGTCTTATCTATATCCTAGGAATTCCAGAAATTCCTAGATTAACGGTAATAATATATAGAAGATAGCAAATGTTTTGGATGCATACCATATCATCTTGATGTAGCTACGAATAAAACAAATATTTCTGCATGTTTATTTATTATTGTTTATGTTTTATCTAAATAAAACCGGCCAAGTGCGAGTTGGACTCGCGCACGAAGGGTTCCGTACTGTGGAGACCCCCCTTAATATATATTTTTTAATTTTTAGTATATGTTGTTATAGCGGCAACGGAAATACATCTTTTGTGAAAACTTCAGCTTTCTAGCTATCACGGCTTATGAGAGGCCTGGAGACAGACAGACAACGAAGTCTCAGTAATAGGGTCCCGTTTTACCCTTTGAGTACGGAACCCTAAAAAACTCTGTCATCTTCTCTACTACATATATAAAAATAAGTCGGGTTTTCTTCCTAGTTCCTGACGCTATAACTCCAGAACGCACGAACCGATTTCCACGGTTTTGCATTCGTTGGAAAGGTCTCGGGCTCCGTGAGGTTTATAGCAAAGAAAAGGTGTCTTTGGTGGCGAAACGGAGTTCGCCGGGTTTGCTAGTATCTTATATACATTTTTACAAAAAGCGCGCGTAATTATGAAAAAGAATTTAATAAAATATCTATACAAAGATCGGATCAGTTGAATAATTCGAAATTTCACGTCTGGTTAGGGAGCCAGGCGCAAATTTGGTTAACTATTTCCTCTCAAGAGATAATTCGTCAGACGCATGAGAGTATAGTATTATAAAGCCTCGTGAACGTCAGCTGGCGCTCGGTTGGGGGGGTGAGCGGTTGTAGCCTCCCACGCACATAGGAAAAAAATACATTCATTCATTCATTTCCTCTCAGCTAAAAATTTGTCAAATTGTAGCTAACCCAATATCTCAACGAAAAAAAATAGTCAGCTGGTTACAACATGGTGTATTATACGTCAGCTGGTGTCTCGAACATGAAAGTTAAATTTAAAGAAAAATTTATTTTCCGTTATTTCCTCTCAAACAAAAATTTACCTGATGATAGCTTATATGTAACTGTGGATAAATATATATGTCAGCTGGCTGTATCTTGGTGGAAAAACCGTCAGCTGATACGGGAGGCTACAACCGCTCTTCCCCCCAACCGAGCTCCAGCTGACGTTCACGAGGCTTCATAATACTATACTTTGATGCATTTTACTAATTACCGCTTGAGAGGAACTTGGTCATAAAATCTGCTGCTGGCTCCCGGACCAGTCCTTACATAACTTACGTGAAACAACTTAATCTGCTTTCAGATATAAAATGGCGCTCAGTCACGAGACATAAAGCCACTAACAATTACCGGAGTTTCTTTTTGGCGGCAAAATTAATGCTTTTCGAATTGTTTTAAACGCGCCGCTCGTTTTGACGTGGCATTTTAAATATACGTTCCGTTTAACGGTTGTATTGAGCGGAAATTTTCTGTGGTGAGATGATTTTTATATCTATACTAATATTATAAAGAGGAAAGGTTTGTATGTATGTATGTATGTATGGTTTTCACGCATAAACTACTGGACCGATTTTGATGAAATTTGGCACAGATAATCTTTAGACCCTGAGAAAGAACATAGGCTAACTTTTATTGCGAAATATGTAGGTACCACGGGCGAAGCCGGGGCGGACCGCTAGTATTATCTATAGCACTTAAACGTCTCTTATTAATCTTAATTCATTGTATATTGGGAGAACTAATTAATTTCAAAGATGTTGGCTATACTTTCAAAAAAGAAATGCAAAAAAACTGCGGATTGAAACTGCAAAAATTAATCCGAAGTTCCGAAGTCTCAAGAAATATGCAGGTTTTAGAATATTTCTAATCATTTTCTTGTATTTATGAATTATTATGATTGAATTGAAGAAATTTCACCATTAGCTAAATTGACCGTTTAAAAGCTTTGAGATACATAATAATTAATAAACATCCTTTCTTATTACAGTAGGTAATTATTTTGCAAGCGTACCCGTGCGCTTTACTATTCCTAGAAGCTTCTCCTATAATCTAGTAAGTTAGCTATTAGTCTAATAATACATAAAACCCGTTTTAAAATATCAAAAAAGTGACCCATTTCAAACAAAATTGCAGCGGGCAAGCAGTATGATAATTCGTCGATAAATTGCGGCTCAATAAGGAGAATGATTAAAATAATGCAAGGTTCGGAACGAGGCAGATACAATCTCGATCAGCAACTACTTATTAGTACGTGAAAATATTAACATCACGAGAGTTTTCGTAAATAACGAAATTTTGCGCGACACGGAACGTGTGTTGCTGGATGGGCCTGTTTTTATAATAAAAAATATTAAAAAAAACTGCCTCGTCCAGCAATAATAATATAATAAAATAAATAAGATAATTTATTGCTTTCAAATACAAATTATACGGATATATACAGAATACGCTCAAACTTATTGCATAAAAAAGGAAAAAATACACACAATCTATTTAAAATTTTATTTTATAAATCTTATATGTGTTACGGCTAAAGGTAGGTGAGAACATAAACTTAAGATTA